>MJUU01046264.1:31082-54665 GCA_002080025.1 Modiolus philippinarum | reverse complement strand
TAAACCATATATAACACATTCATCAGGGTACATGTGGTCTATGTGTTATATAATAAACCATATATAACACATTCAACAGGGTACTTGTGGTAGATATATTGTATAATAAACCATATATAACACATTCAACAGGGTACCTGTGGTCTATATGTTGGATAATATACCATAAACGACACATTCAATAGGGTACTTGTGGTCTATATGTTGGATAATAAACCATATACGACACATTCAACTGGGTACCTGTGGTCTAAATTTTGTATAATAAACCATATATAACACATTCAACAGAGTACCTGTGGTCTATATGTTGTATAATAAACCATATATAACACGTTCATCAGGGTACCTGTGGTCTATATGTTGTATAATAAACCATATATAACACATTCAACAGGGTACTTGTGGTTTATATGTTTGTATAATAAACCATATATAACACATTCAACAGGGTACTTGTGGTATATATGTTGTATAATAAACCATAAATAACACATTCAACAGGGTACCTGTGGTCTATATGTTGTATAATAGACCATATATAACACATTCATCAGGGTACCTGTGGTCTATGTGTTGTATAATAAACCATATATAACACATTCACCAGGGTTCCTGTGGTCTAAATGTTGTGTAATAAACCATAAACGACACATTCAACAGGGTACCTGTGGTCTTCATGTTGTATAATAAACCATATATAACACATTCCACAGGGTACTTGTAGTCTATATGTTGTATAATAAACCATATATAACACATTCAACAGGGTACTTGTGGTATATATGTTGTATAAAAAACCATATATAACACATTGAACAGGGTACCTGTGGTCTATATGTTGCATAATAAGCCATATATGACACATTCATCAGGGTACCTGTGGTCTATATGTTGTATAATAAACCATATATGACACATTCAACTGGGTACCGGTGGTCTATATGTTGTATAATAAACCATATATGACACATTCAACAGGGTACCTGTGGTCTAAATGTTGGATAATAGACCATATACGACACATTCAACAGGGTACCTGTGGTCTATATGTTGTAAAATAGACCATATATGACCCATTCAACAGGGTACCTGTGGTCTATATGTTGTATAATATACCATATATGACACATTCAACAGGGTACCTGTGGTCTATATGTTGGATAATAAACCATATATTACACATTCAACATGGTACCTGTGGTATATATGTTGGATAATAAACCATATACGATACATTCAACAGGGTAAACCATATATAACACATTCATCAGGGTACCTGTGGTCTATGTGTTATATAATAAACCATATATAACACATTCAACAGGGTACTTGTGGTAGATATATTGTAAAATAAACCATATATAACACACTTAACAGGGTACTTGTGTTCTATATGTTGTATAATACACCATATACGACACATTCAACCGGGTACTTGTGGTCCGTATGTTGTATAATAAACAATATATAGCACATTAATCAGGGTACCTGTGGTCTATATGTTGTATAATAGACCATATGTGACACATTCAACATGGTACCTGTCGTATATATGTTGTATAGTAGACCATATATGACACATTCAACAGGGTACCTGTGGTCTATATTTTGTATAATAAACCATATACGACACATTCAACACGGTACCTGTGATCTATATCTTGTATAATAAACCATATACGACACATTCATCAGGGTACTTGTGATCTATATCTTGTATAATAAACCATATATGACACATTCAACAGGGTACCTGTGGTCTATATGTTGTATAATAAACCATATATGACACATTCAACAGTGTACCTGTGGTCTATATGTTGTATAAAAAACATATATGACACATTCAACAGGGTACCTGTGGTCCGTATGTTGTATAATAAACAATATATAGCACATTCATCAGGGTATCTGTGGTATATATGTTGTATAATAAACCATATATAACACATTCAACAGGGTACCTGTGGTCTATATGTTGTATAATAAACCATATATGACACATTCAACAGGGTACCTGTGGTCTATATGTTGTATAATAAACCATATACGACATATTCAACAGGGTACCTGTGGTCTATCTGCTGTATAATAAACCATATATAAAATATTCAACAGGGTACTTGTGGTCTATATGTTGGATAATATACCATAAACGACACATTCAACAGGGTACTTGTGGTCTATATGTTGTATAATAAACCATATATAACACATTCATCAGGGTACCTGTGGTCTATTTGTTGTATAATAAACCATATATAACACATTCATCAGGGTACCTGTGGTCTATGTGCTGTATAATAAACCATATATAACACATTCAAAAGGTACTTGTGGTATATATGTTGTAAAATAGACCATATATAACACATTTAACAGGGTACTTGTGGTCTATATGTTGTATAATACACCATATACGACACATTCAACAGGGTACTTGTGGTCTGTATGTTGTATAATAAACAATATATAGCACATTCATCAGGGTACCTGTGGTCTATGTGCTGTATAATAAACCATATATAACACATTCAAAAGGGTACTTGTGGTATATATGTTGTAAAATAGACCATATATGACACATTTAACAGGGTACTTGTGGTCTATATGTTGTATAATACACCATATACGACACATTCAACAGGGTACTTGTGGTCTGTATGTTGTATAATAAACAATATATAGCACATTCATCAGGGTACCTGTGGTCTATATGTTGTATAATAGACCATATATGACACATTCAACATGGTACCTGTGGTATATTTGTTGTATAATAGACCATATATGACACATTCAACAGGGTACCTGTGGTCTATATGTTGTATAATAGACCATATACAACACATTCAACAGGGGACCTGTGGTCTAAATGTTGTATAATTAACCATATATTACACGATCAACAGGGTACCTGTGGTCTATATGTTGTATAATAAACCATATATAACACGTTCATCAGGGTACCTGTGGTCTATATGTTGTATAATAAACCATATATAACACATTCAACAGGGTACTTGTGGTCTATATGTGTATAATAAACCATATATAACACATTCAACAGGGTACTTGTGGTATATATGTTGTATAATAAACCATATATAACACATTCAATAGGGTACCTGTGGTCTATATGTTGGATAATATACCATAAACGACACATTCAACAGGGTACTTGTGGTCTATTTGTTGGATAATAAACCATATACGACACATTCAACTGGGTACCTGTGGTCTATATTTTGTATAATAAGCCATATATAACACGTTCAACAGAGTACCTGTGATCTATATGTTGTATAATAAACCATATATAACACGTTCATCAGGGTACCTGTGGTCTATATGTTGTATAATAAACCATATATAACACATTCAACAGGGTACTTGTGGTCTATATGTTTGTATAATAAACCATATATAACACATTCAACAGGGTACTTGTGGTATATATGTTGTATAATAAACCATAAATATCACATTCAACAGGGTACCTGTGGTCTACATGTTGTATAATAAACCATATATAACACATTCATCGGGGTACCTGTGGTCTATGTGTTGTATAATAAACCATATATAACACATTCATCAGGGTACTTGTGGTCTAAATGTTGTGTAATAAACCATATACGACACATTCAACAGGGTACCTGTGGTCTATATGTTGTATAAGAAACCATATATAACACATTCATCAGGGTACCTGTGGTCTATGTGTTGTATAATAAACCATATATAACACATTCAACAGGGTACTTGTGGTCTATATGTTTGTATAATAAACCATATAGAACACATTCAACAGGGTACTTGTGGTATATATGTTGTATAATAAACCATAAATATCACATTCAACAGGGTACCTGTGGTCTACATGTTGTATAATAAACCATATATAACACATTCATCAGGGTACTTGTGGTCTAAATGTTGTGTAATAAACCATATACGACACATTCAACAGGGTACCTGTGGTCTATATGTTGTATAATAAACCATATATAACACATTCCACAGGGTACTTGTAGTCTATATGTTGTAAAATAAACCATATATAACACATTCAACAGGGTACTTGTGGTATATATGTTGTATAATAAACCATATATAACACATTGAACAGGGTACCTGTGGTCTATATGTTGCATAATAAGCCATATATAACACATTCATCAGGGTACCTGTGGTCCATATGTTGTATAATAAACCATATATGACACATTCAACTGGGTACCTGTGGTCTATATGTTGTATAATAAACCATATATGACACATTCAACAGGGTACCTGTGGTCTATATGTTGGATAATAGACCATATACGACACATTCAACAGGGTACCTGTGGTCTATATAGACGGTAAAATAGACCATATATGACACATTCAACAGGGTACCTGTGGTCTATATGTTGTATAATAGACCATATATGACACATTCAACAGGGTACCTGTGGTCTATATGTTGGATAATAAACCATATATTACGAATTCAACATGGTACCTGTGGTATATATGTTGGATAATAAACCATATACGATACATTCAACAGGGTACCTGTGGTCTATATGTTGTATAAGAAACCATATATAACACATTCATCAGGGTACCTGTGGTCTATGTGTTGTATAATAAACCATATATAACACATTCATCAGGGTACCTGTGGTCTATGTGTTATATAATAAACCATATATAACACATTCAACAGGGTACCTTTGGTATATATATTGTAAAATAAACCATATATAACACACTTAACAGGGTACATGTGGTCTATATGTTGTATAATACACCATATACGACACATTCAACAGGGTACTTGTGGTCCGTATGTTGTATAATAAACAATATATAGCACATTCATCAGGGTACCTGTGGTCTATATGTTGTATAATAGACCATATGTGACACATTCAACATGGTACCTGTGGTATATATGTTGTATAATAGACCATATATGACACATTCAACAGGGTACCTGTGGTCTATATGTTGTATAATAGACCATATACGACACATTCAACACGGTACCTGTGATCTATATCTTGTATAATAAACCATATACGACACATTCATCAGGGTACTTGTGATCTATATCTTGTATAATAAACCATATATGACACATTCAACAGGGTACCTATGGTCCATATGTTGTATAATAAACCATATAACTAAATACCGAAGTCACTGTGAATTTACTTTCTGCATATGCGCATTTCGACAACTTATGTCTCATCAGTGCAGATAAAATCTAAACGTTTGGAAGACCATTAACTCAAAGATGTTTAAAACTGACAGAGAACCTATAACCAATGTGATCTAAATTTAAAGCCAAAATCAGCTAAGGACAGAGCTTTGCATGAGGGAGATACTCCTTAGTTTTTAATAAAATTTACAAAATTTTAGATATTGGAATGTTTCAAAAATATTCGGCTTTCGGGTCAGCACCGAAGTACTGACTACTGGACTGGTGAATACCCTCGGGGACTTACAGTCCACCAGCAGTGGCATCGATCCAGTGGTAACAAATAACTAAATACCGACACATGACACATTCAACAGTGTACCTGTGGTCTATATGTTGTATAAAAAACATATATGACACATTCAACAGGGTACCTGTGGTCTAAATGTTGTATAATAAACCATATACGACACATTCAACAGGGTACCTGTTGTCTAAGTGTTGTATAATAAACCATATACGACACATTCAAGAGGGTACCTGTGGTCTTTATGTTGTATAATAAACCATATATAACACATTCATCGGGGTACTAGTGTTTTATAAGATGTATAATAAAACATATATTACACGAATTACTCATCAGGGTATTTGTGGTATATACGTGTATAACAATCCTATTGAACGCATTTATCAGGGTTCCCGTGGTTTATATGTTGTATTTCAAGCCTATATAACACATTCCCTAGGGTACAAATGGTGTATGTATTGTGTATTATTCCTATATAATACATTCAGAAGGGCACATGTGGCTTTGTCTTGTATTACGTGTTTGGTCAGGAAACGTATATTGCCATAGTATGTTTCACTCCTACTTTCTTCTTCAGTGTTTGCCTCTGCGATTACTGTCTATAATTGCCTTCCGCTTTCAACGTTTACTACGGTACAAATTATATATTTTGAGACTTTATTAATTTTGTTTCAGGACTCTTCTCTGTCATCTGTCATAAAGAGCATGACCACATTACTAGTAGACACTATCATTGTTCATATTGCTCAAAGATGATCATCTGGAATAAGAAAAATCTGAAGAAACACTTAATTTTATGTTCTAAAAAAACAACAGCTGTGGATATAGTTGATGGAGAAGATAATACAATTGCAGGTAGTAGTGTCGATCACACACACACACCATCTTCGGAGGCAAATCAAACCTCACAGACGGCCACTAGTAAGAAAAATGACACTCCACAAGCGTACCATCATGATGTAAGTGTAAGTCCTTCTGAAGGCATATTCTGTGTAGCGATCAACCAGAAAGGTCCAAGTTGTCCTGTGCATGAGAAGAGTACATTAGGGAATCAGGAAAGTTTTTGTGGTAATTTGCGTTGTATAGAAATGAAAGAGACTGCAGTCTGAGGGGAAAATAACTCATTTGAGTGCGTTCACCTGAGATCTGTGGCATATGCGGTACCAGGTAAATTAGTCGACCTGAACTTGGAATCATTGCAAGAAATGAAAGAACAGTGTATCATAACTGAAATGCGTAACGAAGAAATGTCAAGCTACAAACAAAAGAATTCAGAGTCGGGTTCGCCATTGATGGTGGAAACACCACCAGAAGATGCGTCTTCACAAAGATACATTTATCTCTCTATATATATATACAGGTGAAGAAAGGTATTGGTCAAGAACAGGTCGTACAGTTGTCACAATCGACAGAGATCAGGATGCCATTACATGTCGATGTTCGAAAACAAAACGTTATTGTTTGCACAAAGCGTTAGGAAAATGGTACAGCTTCCAGATACATGGACAATTCCCGGACATGTATAACCAAGAGAACGAAGATCTCCAAGATGCGACCAAAGAAACTGACACAATGAACGGCAATGTCAGTAAATTTAAGAAGACGAATACACTTGTAAACATTGATTATTTGATGACAAAGAAAATACCTTCCTCTCTGCCACTGTTCGTCAACATTGAAGTTCCTAAAGACGGTAACATTATTCCCAAAGAAACTCAGTGTCATATATGCTCTGGAAGTTTGGTGGAACAATCTATGTCTACGAGAGCTAAACTTCTTGTAATGACTCAACTGGTTAGAGGTGAGTGTATATTAGGTAACTTCACTAATTATCTAAAACAACATCGGTAAACAGTTGCAGTGAATATCAGGTTATTGAATGGCATAAATCTGTCACTTTTTCTTTTACCAAATGTACGTAGAATAGTCTTATTTTAGTCCCTATAAAATAGTATGCAGGTAGGCTACCCACCCAAGAAGACTAGCAGAAAGGCACACAAGTTATTTGACCTTATAGAAAAACACATTGCAAGATTTCTTTATCTTATATAAAATCAAAGTTCGGTACAATATTTTTGATTTTAAGCATATCTCCATCAGCAAAAATGAACATATTGGGCAACAAGCATAGCCTATGTAAACCCACTTCTTACTTACATGATGCATAGGTTATTACAATTGCCTCATAAAACCCCACTATATTCAAGTATAGGTCTAATGAAAACAGTCGGATTAATGATTTTCTGTCCCATGTTTACTTTAGAGAACGAAGAATTTTTAAGCGAGAACATCCTTTTTGTAAATATAATCAATATGAATTTTCCAGTATCTGTTGTTTGCAATGCTAAACTCGGATGACAATAACTGCCAATGTCAGTTAGTTTCCACAATCCATTTTTGCCAAAATAGACAGGTTGGTGTGCATTAAACCTACGTGATTTTTTGTTTGTTTTTGTTTTTGTTTTTGTTTATATTTGAATTGGACCACCCATTTTTTTTAACCGTTACGAAATAGTATGAAGATCATCATTGGTTTATGAAATGTCACCTTCTTCACCATCATTTTCGACAACTACAAAAAGAGATATATCGCCTCCAAAAAGGCCAATATTATTGTTATAATCATCTAACATATATATATATATATATATATATATATATATANGTGTGTGTGTGTGTGTGTGTGTGTGTGTGTGTGACGTCTAAAGACAGCGAACAACTTGGATGACTTATAATTTCCTCGGGATAAGCATATGTATCTGCTTATACAGGCCTTGAAAAATTTTTGACCTTGAACACTTTTCATGAGGAATGGGATTAACAATTTCAGGATTTGTAAGTATAAAGTTTATTTTTATAGTGCAACCGCAGACGGCCGTTGAATTGAATGAGACATGGGTATTACTACCCGTTAGCAGTGGTTAATGCAATGGTTTCGTTGTTATTATTTTTCTTTAAACTTTAATACCGTTTGAAGTATAATACTCATAAGCAACATCTTTGATCCACACGTCGCTGTTCAGAAATACCAATTTGGGATAACAGGTTTTTTGTTCAAAGTTTAACACCTTCATACGCATTCTGGCGTAGTTTCACATTAGAGTTCTTTTATTAGGATATGTACAAATTCGATCAACTGTACTAAGTGTATGAATGGAATATGGTTAGTGCATGCAAAACCTTATTGTTGTCTTACAACTTTCACCTCAGTTGTCTTGTTCATTGATCTGTTAATGTAAAGCTCGTCTGACCCAAAGGGTCAGTGTGAGCTATTGCCATCACTTGGCGTCCGTCGTCCCCCTATCGGCCGACGTCTGTCCTCCGTCTGTCGTCTGTTTGCTTTTCACATTTTCATCATCTCCTCTGAAACCACTTAAGCAAATTCAACAAAACTTTACAGGAATGATGTATGGAATGTCCTTTACAAAAATTGCTCATTTCTTTCCCATCCGATAAAAAACATGGCTGTTAGCGCGGAACACGGTTTACCATTGGACCCTATGGGAAAACCATATTTTCATCATCTGATCTGAAACTACTGTAGCAAATTTAACTAAACTGTATTGGAATGATGTATGGGAGGTCCTTCACTGCGATTGCTCATTTTGTTTTGCTCCGACAAAAAACATGGCCGCCGGCGCCAAATATAGTTTGGCATTGGCCCTATGGGAAAATCATATATTGATCATCTCCTCTGAAACCAATGACACAAATTCAACCAATGCAGTGTCAGTCTCTAGTTTTTCTTTCTCACTAACTGTGAAACACATACCGTTAATTTTAGCCTACCCGAATATCTAGATGGGGAAGTGCTAGTCTGACACACAACGTCTTTCTTGCACCTAAATTTCAAAATGCAATGACCTTTTCTGCTCATTTTTACATGCAATTCCATTTCACAGAAAATGCAACAACTTGCAACATTTAGCCTACATTAGGATGTAGATGGGTACATAAGGCTTATATTAAGATCTCTTGTGAACCTCATTTTGCTGTATGGATTAATGTATTCTGGTGGATGCATGTTTTTTTCGTAAAATTACTCTGAAAATTACACATAAATTATGCCCTCTCGAGCCAAGCAAAACAATCTAATTTATATAAATTTTCCTCATAAGATATTGCGAACTGGTTTTGCATGTAAGTCATGTTATCAGTAACCCTAATACCTAGACTAAACATATTTGGTCTACAGCAAGTACTAGGTGAATCTATGCCAGTCTGACATGTAATCATTAACTCAGTTTCATGAAATAGTTACTTTTCTAATTAATTTCTACATAAAAGTCCATCAGTAACAGACACGTGGAATCATCACATTTGGCATATAAAAAGATATAGGTTGATGCCTGTCATGTACCTGCGGTACCGCGTTAGGGACATCTTTTCTTCACCCTGGCATTTGAAAACGCCAAATGCGAAGCTGCCATGCGATATTGCGAAGATCCGATGAAATAAAGTAGGTTTACGATGTGCATGAGCAATGCTTCGATGCACTCACCCCTCCTTGATTTGGGAATTAATTGTCATAATAAATTATCTGCAGGGGCCACATTTCACAAAGATTTCGGCTATTCTACTATTCCATTATCCAAGCTCAGAATTAATGATTTTCATATAAGTTTCCTTTCTCATGATAACAGTTAACCCTCACGTGATATAGTCCATTTCATTCTTTTTGATTTTGTAAAAAACAGTGGAATGACTAACCCTCATTTCGGGTTTATAGTTCAATTCGGAAAGGAATACCATATCTTCTAAAGTTCTGTGCAAAGCAGAGCATTTAAGCTGCGGTTGATTGTAGTGGGAGGAGTTCATGATGCTTAGTTTTTCTTTTTTAGGTTGATGAATTGCATGTTCAACACATCTTCTTTTGATGGGCGCGTTTTCTAACTTCTTTGTGTCAATACGCTGGCAGATGTAAAACCTGCTTTGTCAGCACCTCTCAAGAAGTTTTTGATATTTTTCCATGGTAATGTAACCTTAAAGGGCTTCTTATCAAGATTCTTTAGCTACAGTAAGCTGGCTTCCCCAGAATTTGAAGATTAATGTTCATTTGTCTGTAGAAACCTTCTTTCGGGAGGGAATGTTTTAACCTTCTAATAAAGGTGCTGTAGAAAGGTAAATATCCCTTTCTATTCTTGTTTGTTAGTTTTGGTCCCGTAAAGGAGTGGAAAAATGAGGCTATTGTTCGATCAAATCATCATTGCACCTTCTTTTTCTGAAAGTCCTCAGGTTTGTTTGAGAAGAACAGTTTTTACTTTCTGGGCTATACTTTTTACCCTCTCCACAACTTCTTTGATGTTTACACATGGTTTTGCAGGCAGGTGTCACTCACCTACGCATCCGTTTAATTCTTATTTATTTTTACCTGCACGAATCTCGATGATCCTAGATCTCTTCTTATGGACATTTTTTCGGACATCAACGATCGTACTAGTCACGTCATTCCCTGGTACTCGTACTCAAGTTCAGTTTCCTTATTTTTGGGAAAAAGTCACAGATAATTCGCAGTAACACATTTTTTAATCTTTCTTTTAGGATCACTACAGAACAACTTAGGCAAAGTTTTTCTTCCCCCAAAGGAGAGCGTTCATTCTCTTCTTCTTTGGGTCAAAAGTTCTCTCTAAATCTGGAATGTCCTACCTCAACATTTTCTTTAGCTAATAGGATTTCTAATTTCCTGTATAGCTGTAGTACCTTAGGGTTGTCACTCAATTGTCCCATTCAGTAGTATCTAAAGGGGTTTGCAATTCAGTTTCATAACTTCTGGATGCCTCAGTTTTTCCCAAAACGTACCGGCACCTTTGTTGGTCACAGAAGTTCAGCCTACATACTTCTAGGACTTCCTCAACAATATTCTACAGTGTTCACTAAAGCCTCTCTGAAAGGTTTGAGGGTTATATAAAGTCTTAGACACCATCACAGCAGCGGGACTCTCACAATTTGACCTTCGTATCAATATTTTGGAGAAGATGGCAATTTTTCTTGGTCTTAAAAAAAATTAAAAAATTGCACTCAAGGTCAGTTTCTTATGATAGCTTCAGGCAAATCTCTAGAATAGGAGGACTCATTCGCTTTTCCGTATCTTTTAGCTAAGGATTTTCTGCTTCTCTACAACGGTATTTAAGGTGGCTCACTCATCACATATTTGATGTGTCAGATTTCGGAACTCCTCTGGATTTCTCCAGTTCAGCTTAAAGATTTTTGCACACTAACCCCCACTTTTTATTTCATGAATGTGAATGTCTTTTATAGAGACACCTAACATGTTTTCATAAAATTCTTGATATAACTTCCTAGCTTTTAGACAAAAAGTAGTCCCGTGTTAATTTAAGGGAAAATCCAGAGAAATCAATTTCCTGCCAAATTTTTAATGTCTTGTATGTCCGTTAAAAGCACAGGGACCTATATATTTCTTTTAACTATTTTATTAAGTGTACAATGCTTAATCAATTAAAACAGGTTTCAAGAAATCCTTGATATAAACAACTTCAGGAGTGAGCCTCCTGAAACAGCACCTTCACTAAGACATATTCAAGAAGAAAAGAATATTCTGGTGGATGCACTCTCATGGGACCTTGGTCGCGGAATTGAAACTTGATCCTGCAGTTTTCCAGGCTGATGACCCTCTGATAGAATTTTTTTCAACTTATCAGAATCGCAATAACAGATAACGTCTCTCCTCTTCCACATCTGAGGAAATGGGCAGTAAATGCGTACAGCCTGTCTCCGAACTGAATGTTGAATTATATATTCTGCACTTTCGTCTCATCACTAAGTTTATTCTCAAGATTCATCAAGATTCCTGCTTTGTCCAGACATTTTGGGTTCAAGCGCTCCTTTTACTTTCCTGTGTATAACCTCCACTTCTTCCTTTTCGAAATTACGTTTCTCAATTCAAGAGAAGAAAAGTGCATCATAATGTAGAGAAGGTTCTTCAAGCTCCGTTACTGTCAGAAGATCCATTGCGAGAAAGAATTTTCGGGACAAAAAGGCATGATATGAAAGAGATCTCATAGGTTTAAAAAGCATTGATTTATCCCTTCAACGAGATGTAGTAAATCAGTATTAAGTTCAAGGTATTGTCTCGTTTTATTGTCTTTTTATCAGAGATTTTGTCATCAGGTTTATGGGGTATAAAAATACCTCCGGTCTATGCAACAACATTTTGATAACTGCTGGGCTTTAGGCATCTAGTTTCAATGCAAAAGCTCTTTTCCTATCACACATTCTAATTTGTCTCTAAGGATATTTGCGGTTCGTAATATAATGTTATCTAAATTTATGATGGAAGGATGGAAGGATATTAATTTGTATTATACAAAATTAAATTTAAGGTTTGTTTTTTTAAATACATGTACGTACCATCACATATGTGAGGCCTTCCTTCTAGTACTATGCTGATTGGCATAAATATTAGGTTTTGGCACAGGTTCCTATCAGGATTTGGACAGGCTAGATATCATCATTTTTTCTTGCCTTGTTTCATAAATGTTAACCAGATTTCATCAGGTTATTTTTATATTTAAATATTATGTCAATCTAAAATTGCAAAATTAACATTAATATGAAAAAGAAAGGAAATCGGGTAAATCTCAAGGAGACAACATGCCATCTCCAAGTTAAAACGACCCAAAACAAAGCATCTAGGGGTCACCATATGGTCTTCAACACAGTGAGGAACCTCGCACCATGTAGCAAGCTGTAAATGGCCCCAAAAGTGAAAAAGTGAATAAATCAATGGAAAAAAACCACATCCAATAACCCGAATATCAAGAAACTAAAATCTTATAAGGAGACAAGGACAAGCCAGTTACCAACATATTCCTGACTTGGGACAGGCCCAATTAAGTTAATTTGATCATCAATTTGAATTCATTGGTCACAATAATAATTCTACAAATATGAAAAGAATACTTATTTTACACTGCAGTTGATCATGTCATCTATCATTAACTCATTCGAGACCCTGCTTCATTTTGGATTGATAGGCTACAAACTAGTAATGGTCCACTACGTACCAAATGAACTTGCCGTGAGTTTTTTCATGTATAAATCTGGTATTGATCACATTTGTCTTCAGTTGATGTTTTATTATCATGATTATACATTTTGTGGGTTATGTCTTCATGATTTTAATAATCAATTTAAAATATGTTATTGTGACATTACAGAAACATTTCATTTTACAAACAGATGACATCTAAATTAAAGACTCAGGTAAACATGCACGACTAAGGGAACATGCACGCTTAATCGTACCTATCTCTCTTTTTAGTTCTTTCTTGTATTGTTAGTCTTTAATAATTTTCCCTTTAAAATAATTCCAAAGATTCAAATTGTAGTAAGAGGAATGACTCTGATTATGTTCTTTTTTGCTCTGTAACGTTATTGTTGGATACATAATTCGAATTGTTGTGGCTCATTCTCAATCTGAACAATCAGGAATTTTACTAAAATCCTACTTTTGTAATATCATATTTAATTTTTATCCTTAAAACAGCAAGAACAGTCATTCCTTCAAATTTGTTCAGCTGTATAAACCAAGATTCCATTCCAATAATATCTTTACCAAGCAAAGAAACATTGCACCAAAAAAAACTTAGAATGAATCAGTCTTCCATCCGTTCTCATATGGACTGAGTAGCATGAAAATATAGTCCTCAATTAACCAAACAATTGGTGCGGTAACTTATTGAACATTGAGCACTGCCATCTAAAAGAAAGTAAACACTACTGTCAATGTATACGATGAACACTGAGACGTTGTCTTCAAAGGACATTTTAGAGATGTAAAAATGCAATAATATTTTACGAAATCCGATTCAAAATATTTTAATGTATTAATTTTTTCCTAAAGTCATATATTTAATGTGTAATGAAATTTAACAGAAAAACCCTCAAAGAGTTTGCCGAATTTAAAATTACATGAACAGTGAAGTTTAAGTCCATTTCTCAGAAACTATAAGAGGTAGAACAATGATACTAGGTCAGTAGGTAGATCTTTGATAGTACTACAGAGTTCACTGGGTAGTTTGACTCTTTGGCCTACATTTCATGCTTGAGTGACTCTGGTTAAGTTTTGTATTAAGGTCCATTTCTCTGTAACTATAAGTGATTCTACAATGAAAGTTGGTCAGTAGGTAAATCTTTGATAGTACTGCAGATTCCACTAGGAAGTTTGACACTTTGACCTACATTTCATGCTTCAGTGACTCGAGTGATTCCGGTTAAGTTTTGTGTTTAAGTTCATTTCTCAGAAACTGTAAGAGTTAGAACAGTGTTAATAGGTCAGTAGGTAGATCTGTGATCGTTCTACAGAGTTGACTAGGTAGTTTGACGCTTTGACGTACATTTCATGCTTGAGTGACTGTGGTTAAGTTTAGCGTTTACGTCCATTTCTCTGAAACTGTAAGAGGTAGAACAACTGCGTTTAGGTCCATTTCTGAGGAACTATAAGTGATAAAACAATTAAAGTTGGTCAATAGGTAAATCTTTGATAGTATTGCAGAGTTTGCAAGGCAGTTTGACACTTTGACCTACATGTCATGCTTCAGTGACTCTGGTTAAGTTTTGCATTTAAGTCCATAGTGATTTTGCTAGCGCTCGTCCCTTTCGTATTTTAAGAAACAGTTTTTAAAATTTTCTAAACCACTTTCGTCACTTGAAATTTTACATGTTACACTTTTTCTCTTTAAAACATTACTTAGAAGTTGCATGTAGTGTAATAATTATGACAAGTTTACAACCGAAGCCAATTAATGAATTACAAAGGTTAGAACGGATGTACAAATAATACAAATATTTTATTGGCACAAACACAATTACAGTAATTGGTAAAGGCCCGTACAGAGTATAATAAGAATATACAGTAGAACAAACATGAATACAAACAATTGGTGCAGCAAATTAACTCTAATGCAGTTGTTACAGGTAAATCGTTCATCCAATTAAGATCAATTACCATGTCATCAACCGACCAGGTACATACAATCATCAATGATAATTAACTAGTGAATACCACTATCAGAAAACATGAATTGTTAATATTTTTTTATTATTCTTTCGGTAATTTCAGTTAATTTTTCTTTTAATGCTAAATTTGCATGTACTTCTTCCATGCTGATAGCGCATGCGCATAGATAAAGGTAAAAGAATGATTATATTAATTACAATTTGCATTTAAATTAATTTTCAATTAATTTTGTCAGTGCAAAAAAACAACAGCCTTCACAAATACTTTTACATATCTTTCTCAACTTGGTTTGAAATTACAACTGCGTTGTCATTTCCTCTCTACTTTCATTTTGCCGGTTTTTGACTTAGAACACCACTTCTGATAATAAACATGAATTCACCAATTGAATTTCTAACATAAGCTCAACATCAAAGAATTAGTTTGGAGATAAAACGTTACTTTAACTATACAGCATAAAAGAGTATCAAGGGAAAAGGGAAGGGGTTACTGCTTTACATGGATCCATACTTGTAGTAAACAATAAATCCTTGTTGTGACCGAAATTGGATTGAAATGGATCCCTGATACAACGAGGGTAATGCATCAGAATAGAAAGAATGAACATAATCTGAAATCTCTTAAATGTTCTTGCCAAACTTTTCAGGGGTTGCAGTCTTTTAATATTCCCAATTTATTGTAGCGCTGTATAGTTCTTTACCAAAAGTAGCTATTAAAATTAGTAGGAGCTCATTACCAGTGTATCACACGATTACAATAGTAACATTTTGTGAGATGTTCCCATAATATACATGATTATTTTATACTGTTTTATTCTTAAACTTAAAATATAAAGCTTTGAAGAACGATTTGTCGTTCTCCGTAAAAGTGACTAAAGCTTTCAAAATCCTAGAATAAACCACCATCCATTTCTCTCAGGAACTGTAAGAGGTAGAACAATGATAGTAGGTTAGTAGATATATCTTTAATAGTACTACATAGTTTATTAGGTAGTTTGTCTCTTTGACCTACATTTCAATGTAGAGTGACTCTGGTTAAGTTTTGTGTTAAGGTCCATTTCTCAGAAACTATATGTGTTACAACAGTGAAAGTTTGTCAGTAGGTAAGTCTTTGATAGTACTGCAGAGTCCACTAGGTAGTTTGTCTGTTTGACATACATTTCATGCTTGAGTGACTCTGGTTAAGTTTTCTGTTTAGGTCCGTTTCTTAGAAACTAAGTGTTACAACAATGAAAAGTGGTCTCTATTTAAATCACAATGATGAGTACTATATAATTTTATAAGCTGACCTATATTTTATGCTTCAGCAACTTTAGTTGGATATTTTCGTTAGGATCCATTACTCAACAAATATCTTTGAAACAATCATCTGTAATATCTATTAAACAATCATCTGTAATCGTTCTTCCTGATTTCATCACAATTCACTGACCGGAAACTAATTTTATGCTGTATTGAGGTAGGTTATCTATTACGATAGATTTATTGGCGGGGCATCCGTGTCTTATAGACACATTCTCTAGTTTACCTCCTATCAGGTTCAATTGTTTTAGTGTGGCGCCTATTATCGACTGATTGCCTATGTTATGGATTGCTTGTGATTATTGTGATGACCTCGGCTCATTCTGTTTTCACGACACCATTTGTAATGTGCACTTAGTCTAAATTTGCTATGTCTTGTAACAATAGTTATGTCCAGATAGACATTTACTAATAACTTAAAAGATCCTGATCATTTTTTTAGTGTCCAGAAGTTGCGAGGTTATCCCGCTGTGGTAAGTGAAGCGTTTTATGATCTCCTTGGTGTTCTCGCTCGCAACAAAAACAATAAAAGTCCATACAGGACTAGCATTATATGTTCTTATGACATAATGTAGGGAAGCAAATTAGTAATAATTGTAACTCTATATCCCCATTTCAGAGTGTCTTAAATATATATTTGTAGAATAAAACTTTGTAACAAACAGAGCAAGGATGCTGAAGACTCTGAAGACTCGGAAGATGACCGAGAGCTTCCAGATATAGTAGGAGGAAAAATGTGCGATACTCCCGTTATAAATAAGACAAGAGACGAAAAAGAAAAGGCAAAACTAGAATATATAAAGGAAAGAAATCGAAAATGTAGAGAAATACTGGAAGAGACAAAAAAAGATTTAAACCCACATCAAAATCACAGGATGCACCAAGATGCATGTGATATTTACAACTATTTAAATCATGTCATAACATCAAACAAGCTGAAACCTGCATCTGAAGGACTGTACTGGTCCAACTGGCTATCAAAAGAAAAGAGGCCAAGTATTGGTTTAACTGTTGGAGATCACATGATAGGGTATGTTGAGTGTATTGTACTGGCCGATGATTATGCAGAATACAATGACCTTTCATCATTAATGTTAATTTCAACGATGGTGCACGAGTTTAACCATGGATACTTGATTGTATATAATTTGAATGACTATTCTGCACATGGAGAAGTATGGATCAGGAATATGAAAAAAAATGTGAAAAAAAATTAATCAGAGTATGCATTTAAGACCAACCTGCATAAAAAACATTCACCTGGAAGAAAATTTATTTTTCACAAACTTTGGCAAGCGTGGAAGGCGACAATAAATAATCATTCAGAATGGAAGATGCTATTGGTCGAGTACAAGTTATCGCGATTTTAACGTTTTTATATTCAGACTAAATTTTTAATGCGTCATATTGTAGCAATTTATTGTGTGCTGCACCAATCCATCATATTTATTTTCAGTTTCACTGCACATGAGCATAGTTATACTCTTTATAAAGTGTTGGTTTTCCAGGCAATTTTGGTGATGTGTGTACCCGTTATCGCCATCTTACTAAATCAGCATCATTTTTTTAAATTAATTAATTATTATATCAACACTTTACTCACTTGAGTACTCAAAAATAAGAGGCACTAAAGGGTATAAAAATAAAAGTCATATGACGCCATGCCATATTTACTCATTTTGTAAGTGATTACAAAGAAATAGAAGACTTTCACTGTCTCCATGGCAATTGGATTTGACTATTTGTATAGACAAAAACACATTTAACGTGAAACTCTTGAGGAAAATGGAGCTGGTCAGTCTTGCGTCATGACATGAGAAAAGATCTATTTTTAGCTTTTTTTTATTAGTGAGCCCCGCGTAGCGATATATATTTGAAAGGGGGGTCCAAAGGGTTCTTTCCTCAAATTTCGCTCTTTTGATAAATAAACAATTTTTTGGAATGTATTTATGATATAGCCATCAGTTTTTGTACATAACAGATTAACAAGAAGCATGTGCAAATGTGAGCCACGTGAAATTTTGTCGACAAATGGTACACAGCGATAACTGGTACACGACCAGTATAGTAACCTGTACAAAGGAAATCAGTAATGTCATATACAATGGTCATAGTCTCTCGGGTTTAAAGTCACTATTCGAACAACTTTCAATTTTAACATTGAGATCTTCATACAATTCCAGGAATATGTTTTTTTTCGTATATTTCTTTACAAATTGTTTTGTGTAATCTCACTCTAAATGATAAAATATTGAAACCGAGACGCAGCAATCAAAGTACTGTAATCAGTCTGTAAATTTTTATATAGGCGTTTGTTTGTCTTTCAATTTCCCTTCTTTGCTTGCCCTGTCTGTCAGCATTTTATACATTTCATATACCATAACTCAAATTTGATTTCTTTGGTTTGAATACTGAATATTGTGTTGTAAACTCACTGTTACATTTTGTATTGTATAAATTTTGTGATATATCTATTTTTATCATAACTGCTCTATATGCAAGCCCCTCGTTTTTCAGTAAGTTCTTATCTTGAATTATATTCAACTTCCCATTTCCATTATTCACCTTTCCATTACAAATCTTCATGTACTGCTCTGTCACATCAAAATTTAGCTGACATCATTTGTAATTCCTAGAAAATATTTGGCACAAAAATAATCAGTTTTAGTCCCCGGCGGCTCCGTAACGGTGGGACCTAGTAATGGTCTGCATCCATCTGTCCGTCCTTCCGTATGTCACACTTTCTTGTGGATGCAACTCCTCAGAAACCGCTACTCGTATTTTGCTCTAATTTTACAAGACTGTTAGTCACTAATTGTACTAGATCATATCCTACCGCCATTTTTATTCGTCAAATTTTGTAGGAGTTATGGGACTTTGAATATTTCAACAGTTTTATACTATGGCAGATCTTGTGGACGCAACTCCTCAGAAATTGCTACTCCTGTAGAGATTATACAGAATTGCTAGTCACCATATATACTAAAACATATCACGGTACCATTTTGATTCGCCAGATTTATAGGAGTTATTGGACTTTGAATATTACAGCAATGTTATACTATGGTAGATCTTGTGGACACAACCCCTCAAAAACCGCCTCCGCAGATTTCATTTTCATTTTTCAGGATTCTTAGGCATTATATGTACTAGAAAATATCGCACCATGATTTTGAATCATTAAATTTTGTAGGATGTATGGGATTTTGAATTTTTCAGCAATGTTATACTATGGTAGATCTTGCGAACGCAATTTTACAGGATTGTTAGTCACCATATGTACGAGAATATATCGCACCGCCATTTTGATTCGTCAAATTTTGTAGGAGTTTTAATAGAACAGATTGAATCCAAAATACACACAAAGTCAATCATTTGCACATTTTGTAACATGTGTGGTTTCAAGTTTCTTGTGCGGCGGGGGACACATGGCTATGTGTAGCAATCTTGTCATGTATATTATGCGTGGTACTACTTTTAGCTACAGAAGCCCAATTGTGTCAGGTGTTGTTTTAACTTTTAAGTCGTTATAACGACTTATTAACTCTTTATAAGGACTTCGCTAAGTCGTTATAACGATTTAACTGACTTGTTATAACGACTAAGCTAACTTGTTATAACAATTAAGCTAACTCGTTATAACGGCATAGTTAAGACGTTATGACGTCATAGCTAACTCATTATATAGACTTAACTATCGATTTCCAAAACGACAGCCACACGTATAGATTAATTGTCGTTATAACGATTTAGCCATGTCGTTATACCAAATTAACGAAAAAGCTAAGTCGTTATAACGATTTAGCTTTGTCGTTATAACAACTTAACTTAGTCTTTATAACGAGTTACTGAGTCGTTATAATTCCTCAAAAATAAAACAACACCTGACACTAATGGATTCCGTAGTTAGCCATGCATCATGTCATAAAACATTCTAAAACTCGTGTGTCATCTGACAGTATATCAATAGAGCGTTGTAGTACTAAAAGTTTCTAATAAACCAGGATAATTCTGATGAAATATTGAATTGACATAAACATAAAGTTCAGTGGTAGTTCCGTAGCATTTATATTTTATTTGTATACAAGTTCAGTATGAAATAGTGTGATATAACAGTATTAAATGTTTTCAACAAGTATTTCATTACATGATAAATAAATAAATAACTATAAAAAACAAGTAGTTATTCCTTTTTTACGTATATGTCATGACACATTATGTAAGCCTTTGTAGGTTTTAAACAGTCGCTTGTTTTCCATAATATAATTTCGTTAACATTTTACACGATTGTTAATTACCATATGTACGAGATACGAGAACATATCGCATCGCCATTTTGATTCGTCAAATTTTGTAGGAGTTTTGGGACTTTGAATTTTTCAACAATGTTATACTATGGCTGATCTTGTGGACACAACTACTCAGAAAACGCTATTTGCATTTTGTTAAAATTTTACAGGACTGTTAGTCACCATTTGTTACAAAGGACAGGCTACAAAAAGAAAATGCAAGGATCAAAAGCTTTCATTTATCTAAGATATTGAGATATTCTTCCAGGATGATACAAAAAACAGTTAAAAATACAAATTAGACTGTCAGAATTTAGGACGGATGGGCTACAGCCCGCAGAAATATTCAGACAAATCTTAATCTTTCCAAAAAATCGCTGTCAAATGAATTTGCCATTAAACCAAATGCTGAATGAAAAGTCTGATTTCCAAGCAAGAATCAAGGAGAGAGCCCGACCACATATCCATTCATCAACATTGCATAATATCTTACACAAATTTCATGCAATATACGTCATATTATATACAAAGTGGCTATTTTTCCGGCAAGCCGGAAGAATAGACAAAAAAGTCTATTCTTCCGGCAGTTGACAGTGATAAAAGTTTTGATAATTTGTAACATTTGAACTAATAACATATAATTTTAGCTGTCTATTTGCAATTTCTGTGAAATAAAAGTTAGTATTAAATATTGTAAAGCCGTTGGATATTGATAAATGTGAAAATTATTTGTTGTTGTATGCATTATTTATGGCCGGAAAAATAGACAAATTTTACTATTTGTCCGGCTGTCCGGAAAAATAGACAAAAATGTCTATTTTTCCGGCCATTGAAATTCAGATAAAAATTAATAGTTACAAAAGTTATCTTTATCAAAAAGAAAACCAAGTAAAGGTAAATTAATAAGATTTATGATTCTTTAAAAGGGAAAAATATATTGATTTTGTTTAAATCGAATAATTTATGTATTTATTTTTGGCCGGAAGAATATTTTTTTTTGTCTATTTTTCCGGCTAGCCGGAAGAATAGCCACGGCCTATTATATACTTCACAAACTTCGATTCATTAACCTGACGTATAACACAACATGTACCTGTCATACTTTTGTAATATGCACTTGATATACCTCACAACAACATTATAACCATATATCCGACATTATTTCATAACTTCCACCAGATACTTAAAAACTAAAAGTCAATCATACTTTAGAACATATTCATGGGTTACTTTGTAATACTTTGATACATTTTGTGAAATATGATTGATGGATTAACAATCACATGATTCCCCCATATTATTAGAAATTGACTAACAAAACACCATATTATGAAAAAATGATCCATCGCATGTTACTAAAATTAGAAGCGCATATCGATTACAAGTCAGCATTGATGATTTATATATCATACTTATGTTTTTGAATGCATTCACTGTAAAAAATAATTTCATTATGTCTTGTAAGGTAAACATCCATTCTTTACTGAGAGAAAGTGTTACTGTAAATTAATAATATAAGAATTGAAGCCTGTGTATGAGGTCGATAGGTGGAAAAGCATATCAATCTTCCATTTCACCCTTCGTTGATATGCTTCTCACAGGTTGGTATAAAATCGTATCAACTTCATACACAGACTACAATTGTATAGTATGTATAGAACATGCCTTACACAATTCTTATTCTATTCATGACAAACTTTATACCATATGTCTGAAATATTGTCATAAAGTTAAAGTTAACACGTGGTATTGCATAAAATGTATACTTAATACCCATACATACTTTCCGTTATCGGCAGCACTACAGTTCAAAAAGATAGGAAATCTGTTATAAAAATGCAAAATATAAAACCATAAAGGATCTAAAGAATCAAAAGTACCAAGACTATGAGTGGCCGTTCATGTCATAATTGTGTTATTTCTAACGCGCTACATTTTCTAATGGCTTACTTCAACGAAGTAGCGCGTTACTTTTGATAAGTAACGCGCTACTTGTCGAAAGTAACGCGTTACTTTTTAAAAGTAGCGCGCTACTTCGTCGAAGTAAGCCGTTGGAAATTGTAGCGCGTTACTTTGCAAAGTAACGCGCTACTTTCAACAAGTAACGCGTTACTTTTGCACATATAGAAAATCGTTGTTAACCAATCAAATTTTGGTTTACAACGAGTTTGGTTTAGTTAAAATCTCGCGATAAGTTCTTGCCTGTCAAGAAAAGTCATCCATAGTTAGGAGCACAGACAGCCTACAGTACTTAACAGGGGCGGATTCAAGGGAGAGCGTAGGGGGCGTACGCCCCCCCCCCCCTTTTTCGCTGCCAAAAAAAAATTATGGGAATTCTGCTTAAAAATTTCAATAAAGTTGTCATTTTACCATGTTTGCCACGTCAGTACATGAAAATGTAATATTTACGTGCTCTAGCTACGTCTCAGAAATAAAGAAAATAATCAATAAAATCCCAAAAAGTCCTACAAAAATCTTACAATATATTTCGCTTTTACGCCCCCCCC
>MJUU01046264.1:9466-30865 GCA_002080025.1 Modiolus philippinarum | reverse complement strand
AGCCCATGCCTGATCAACTTGTTTCCACAAAATTTGCCCACGCCAGGGTATGTTTTCCAAAATCTAACGATACCAATTCAGGAAATTATAACTGCCATAGGATATAAAAGTACAACCAGCCGGCCAGAGTTGCATACCTGCCAACTGTCACTATTTTGGGGGTTTTTTTAGCCAAAACTCCCGTGGAGGAATCAAAAATTGAAAGATATAACTGCACATAAAAAAAACAAAGAATGCTAAAATCACACAAATTATTCCCAAAAAACCCCGTAACACTGCTTTAAGAGATTTTGAATTTTGACATGCTGAAAAAAAAACCCACGGAGATTTTCAAAAGTTGGCAGGTAGGGAGTTGATCGTCTTCGTAGCTATATTTAGAACTTGATTTTTGGTTTATTAGTGAAATCTTCGGTAATTCCCGCCAAAACTTGAAATCGAAAGTAGTGTATGATAAGTATTGGACGTAGCCTAATAAACATGAATAGACCAAATAACAATAGATACATGGAGCTGATGAGGCGGGCGACGACCAGAATGCGGGAGCAGCATGATCACTATCGGCCAAGTGCGAATCGAGCCACAAATTACTACGGTCATCCAGCGATCTATCACTGTCAATCATTGAATCCCGCTTATTTATATTTTGAAAACAAGAATAAAATCACTTTAGAGGTAAACTCTTTTTTTATAATATCATATTTGAAGTTACGGTAGTCTAAAAACGCAAAATATCACGTTTGTTTACTTTTTAAACGCGTATTTAAATGTCTTTGTGATATCCATTATCAATGGACTGAGTCTATTGTTATCGAATAAATGAAGGTAGCGACTCATTAGTGCAGTCAGCTATATTTATACATTTTAAATAAAAAGTTCATTTCAACACATGGACTTTTTTTAATCAGAAAATGAACAAATTAAGAATACTAACTTACATGTTTACGTTATGCATTCAGTAGGTATTGAAATTACCCTAGGTTTTTAATGTTTTTTTTTTGTTCTCAGTCTAATTATTGGTATTGCAATGTTTAATATTACCCTAAGCGGGTAACACATTGTTAAAATGCAAAACCTGCATGTGTTGAATAGCAGCAATTGAAAGACTGCGTTGAAATGAAATACAGCTCTATCATTTGTTTTTTTTTTTTCTGTTTAGACGAACTAAGCGTTTATTGTAGACTCTTTATGATATATCTCTTTCATACATGCATGTGAGCATATTTTAAATTCTAAATCCTCTAAATGTTTGATATTAGCTGCACTGAATGACAAAAAACTTAAATCAATTTATATGATAAATATTTTCCCTTTTCTTTCAAAAGCCAAGCCCAAAAGGCAAACATACAACAACTAGAAAAAATTGTGAAATGCAATATGGACCTGACTCTGTATAGGTATTTCAAAGGAAATGGTGGTATAACCGGTTGTGTGACGCTTTCTTTATGGTAGTGTCCGGCAGCAACTAAACGGCCACTGCCACCGAAAAGTGGCAGACAGTAAAAAGAAATGTTTATCTTAGTATAAATAAAGAAATGAACCGTGAATCAGAGTTTGGACCGAACCTTCTACCCTCTCACGGGACTGATATCTATTAAATTCTTTTTCAATGATCGTAGGAGACGGAACCGTCTGAAATAGTTTTTTGAAATAATCTTTTGTTAGGCCCTTTAAACTTAGTTCCTCGTCCAAGGTTGCCGCCAGCGAAGAATACAGCTATAAGAAATACATCATGTTCTAAGATCTCCTCAAATTCGCCTAAAACAAGTCAGTCTTATTAGATTATGATAGGCCATGGGTATATATATATATTCCTCCTGAAAGTTTATGATTTTTATGCTTCCAAATCATCAAAGATAGCCGCTAGAATTGGCTTCTTAAGGCACGTGGTTACAACGGTCCTCATTTTGTCCGAATGTCGGCTTTCCATATCAGATGCATGCATCGATCATTGAATCTAAAGTATTAGAAATGGAATGCATTTCTATTTCCATAATGCGTTGCTCGTTTAAAATGTTATGTTTTGAAAAAGGGGATACGGGACATTTCAATAAGAATATGTGGCGAAAGAATTTAAGATGATACAAGGTGTTTCAGCACAAAGCAATGCATGAACAACCTAGAGAAAATAATAAAGATATGCAATGGGGACTGGGGACTTATTTTCCTTTTTGAAACCATATTAATATTTATAAATAACAAGCATTCTCAGAGTTTACAATTGCAGTACATGTTGCATAGTTACAAAACTTTGTAAACATAAAATCAGCGAATTTAATTTTAAAAATCACATTTAACAGAAATTGTCTGAGACTAACGCCCATCATAACATCAAAAATTGGTTGACTAGAACCAAACTCGCACTTTATTCATGACTCGTAGTAAGTAATAGACTCACATACCAAATATCAGATGAATCTCTGCAACAGTTTAGAAAAAAAAATCTGGAAAATTTATATTTCAAATTTTATAAGTCAAAGCGCTATAAATTTGTAAGAGATAATTTTATCCGGGTGTGACATTCAAATACCCGTGAAATTTCTCCCTTTAACCAAATGAATCAAAAATGGAAATCATTTTACGGATCATGTTTCATAGCCATCAGATATTACATTCTATTTCAGAATATCTAGCTTTATTTCGTTTTAAATGCAGTAAATCACGACCTAGGAAACTTTTTCATTTTGGAATGAATAAAACGTTAGAACTACGTCATAAAGCCGTGAATCCAAACCAAAATTAAACCTGGTTTGTGACTCATTGTGGCAGACAATATACCAAATATCATATGAACATCTGCAAACACAAAGTAAAAAGTGAGATAGACGGCGAGCAGACGAACACACGGGCGGACAGAGCACAAGCCTAAGAGTTCTTTTCAGTATCGGCGGAAGAGAAATTATAGACTGCAGATGTGTTTTACCCGGCTAAATTCGGCACGAAATTAGAAAAACGATACCCAGAAAAGGGAATTCCAATTCCCGGAACACCCGTCACCCTTAAGGAGTAAGAAAGCAATGTATAAAATAGTACTTTTCTCTCATGTTAGCAATGCACGCGCTCACTCCCTATTTTCACATATCAATTAAGCATTTTTTTTTTAGCTTTTTACTTTACTGAATTTCGGGATTTTTCTCTCATTTATCATAATATTTTGAAAGAAGCTGTGTTTCCTTTATTGTGTCAAACTCATATGTTCCCAAACTTATACTGTGGAAAATATCTACAAAATTGTTAAGATATTATGACACAAATACTTGAAAAGGAAAAATGTGTATTTTAATAGATTGTAAGTCTGTTCTGTACAGATATTCAGATACTTATTTGGCATTAATAATTCTGACGCTGACTTCGATAATGAATACCAACAGGTAAATTACCCATTTATTGTTTCATATATATTAGATGCGCTATGGAAAAGGATTGATTGTGCGGATATATAACATCGTAATTGCTTAATTTTAGCTTTATTAGAATATTTACATCTCAAACTAAGCCCTTATAACATTAAAACTTACCTTGTTCGTTACTTCAAGTAGGTCTGCACGAATTTTCGTTGTTGTTATAACCAGTTGAAAAACGAAAGCTAGGTGGATTCGATTTGGATTTAAATACCCAGGATGTTTGGTACACAAGTACTTAATTTATTTTGAATGATAATCGGTGTCGTTTATACTATTTTAATACTCAGAAATGAGGAAAATATGAAATAATAACAATTTTCGTCTGTAATTTGACGAATTGACATGATTAATTTATGTTTATGTTAATTTATGCTAGTGATAATTTTTTTACTCGATTCGCACTTGGCTTATAGTGATGATGAAGCAGCAAATCCAGCCACAGATGACGACGATTTTGTTACGAGGTGAAATTCATGACTTACACTGGCTGTTGCCATCGGCACTTGTTACATGAAAAAAAAAATGGGAGAGTAGATTTATTATTTCACTAGTTTCATGAAACAAGTGTCTGTGCTTCTTTCCCCTACATTCATGCACCTTGGGGCTCAGAAAAAAAATAATTGAGAAGTTTGCAGTTTATTACAGACTGGCCTGGGTGACTTTTATAGAAAACTATGCAAACCTGTGCGAAGCTATAATCTGACAGCTTGCTAGTCCGAAAGCCCAATAGTTTGACAGCCTGTTGGTCTGACAGTCCGATAGTCCGACAGCCCATTGGTCCAATAGTCTGACATAAAAAGAAAGAGACAGGGCCGTACTACAATGGGGAAGGGGTCTGTCTTCACAAATGCTCCATGGAAAAAATACAGGTACCGAACAAATTTGTTAATAATATAATATGGTGGAATCTCGGACAAGGGTTTAACACACCCCAGGTTTGCCCAAATATGTTTCGCTATCTATTGCTTAAAGTTTTTTACTTGTTATACCCCACGCAACGAAGTTGCGGAGGATATAATGTTTTTGACCCGTCCGTCCGTCAGTCCTGTTCTTGTCACTGCAACTCCTCTGTAACCGCTTGACGGATTGCTTTCATATTTAGTAGGATTGTTGGTCATGATGTTTAGATGTGCATACTTTACTGCCTTATTGATCCGATTAATTTTATTGGAGTTATTGGACTTAGACTATTTTCAGCTAAAAAAAGCAAGTATCATCTTGTCACTGCAACTCCTCTGAAACCGCTCAATGGATTGCTTTCATATTTAGTAGGATTGTTGGTCATGATGTGTTAATGTGCATACTTTACTGCCTTATTGATCCGATTAATTTTATGGGAGTTATTTGACTTACACTATTTTCAGCTAAAACAGCAAGTATCATCCTGTCACTGCAACTCCTCTGAAACTGCTTAATGGATTGCTTTTATATTTGGTAGGATTGTTGGTCATGATGTTTAGAGATGTGCATACTAATTACTGCCTTTTTGATCCAATTAATTTTATGGGAGTTATTGAAAACACCAAAGTATCATCTTGTCACTGCAACTCCTCTGAAACCCCTTCAGTTATCTTGTCGTGATTTTTGCATGCATATGGTAAGGAATTCATAATGGACATGTATATAAAATTGTGTCACTTTTCCCTCATTGCCTACAATATGTAATCATGTGTCTCAGAATATCCATTTCGGGAATTTTGCAATGCTTCTTCTATCAATGTGGGGGCTTGGGGTATTTGAGCGTGCTCACTGTTCTTTCATTACAACATGTAATTATGCCTGAACCCAATCAGTCTCCAGGACGCTCAACAACGTCTAATGGGACCTAATAGAGGGTAGGAAAGGGGGTACCGTTATGATGGTTAACGGTAAAATTTTATGCCAAATGACGATAACGATAATTTTTATGCCTTCACAATATATTTGATATATTTTTAAAACAAATATCGTTTTGACGAATGATGACTATATTTTTGCTTCAAATAACGATAATGGTATAAAATTAAAGTAATTTCACGAATCATGCATATATTTTTTGACGATTATTGGTAAAATTTTGACGGATTTGATGTAAACAATTTAGCCAAAAAGAGGCATTTGACGGTTAACAATAAAGGGCATTCCTACCCTTCTCATAGTAACCCTACCGGCAGAGCAGCATAAGTAGGGTTAGTTTATCAATAGACAAAACTTATTAGTGCAAAAAACTTACAATAAATGGTTATGACACAATATAATATCAAAGTAAATGAACAATTGTAAACATTTTTTTTCTGTGGCGGCACTGACTTTAGATAAGTTTTGAACATTATGCTATTATGGCTATGTTCTAATTTCCAGCATTTATTTTCCTATCTATATATCCCCATACTCAAAAGGAACAAGCCTAGTAATCGCATGGAGGATTGAGATTACCGGCTTTGATCTTTGAAGAGGGTGGTACAGAAACATTCTAATGTTCATCCTCTAAAAAGGGAATGTGGGTAGCTATCGAAGGAGGTGGGAGAAGCAAATATCTATATGAAACCATCACAATTTTGACATGAAGCGGGTGACCACTGACGAGACCCACCGCTGATGTAAAAATAGGGGTTGAAACACCTGGCTGTTACATAAGTACATTGTATCAAATTAAGACATTTAGCAACCAGCATCATAAAAATAACGCAGTGAAACAACAAGATATTTATTCAATTGCATATCACACACTTAACATCATCAAGACAAGCTTTTGAGTTTGTCAATACTGAGATAAGATTCGGTAATTTTATTTACATAGAGATCAATAATTGATATTCAAAATATATTGATCTGGACAGATACTCGAAACATCTGGTGAGTTCGATTGGATTCGCTAAGATTGGTTATGGGCACATCTTTAATTTTCATAGTTTAGCAATCTCCCGCAAACAAGTAGTTTATCAGATGCGAATTGCATCTAAAAGTATGTACACATAGTAAATGGCTATAGAAATGAATTCAGTAAAATACTGAAATATAAAGAAAAGCTGGTCAAAAATTGACTATAGCAAATAAAAAGTCGAATTACAAAATCGACTGATTAGCCAAAATGTAGACTTACAATTTAAAAGTTGTAGACAAAAGCTATATGATTATGCATAGAACAAGTCAGTAAAATACTGAACTATATAGAAATCTGATTAGACTACAGCAAATAATTAATCGAATGAATAATAATTCATCTCTACGACAAGAGTTGAACTTGAAAAACACTCAGAATTTCAAAACAAGAAGTGAAATTGAACATCAAGTTACATAATTAGAATAGAAAATTTAATCAATGGAAATTCGCACATACTGATTTTTCAAAACATTAATCAAATCATTCATGATAGTTGTTCGAATCTTCGATCCATGACAACCGAAAAACATGTTGATACTTTTACAAAGCATCAGATCAAAAAAATGATCGGTCAATGCGTGCAATAAATAGGTGTATGGTCCAACAAAATGTATAAAGAAATGCATTATTAAAATCTGCAAATATAAAAGCGGCTGACCACTGGCGAGATCCACCGCTTATGTAAAAATAGGGGTTGAAACACCTAGCTGTTACATAAGTACATTGTAAGATCAACAAATTAGAAACAAATTAAGACATTTATATATATATTAATTAGCAACCAGCATCATAAAAAATAACGCAGTGAAACATATTCAACTGCACATCACATACTTAACATCATCAAGACAGGCTTTTGGGTTTGTCAATACTGAGATAAGATTCGTTAATTTGACTTACATAGAGATCAATAATTAATATTCAAAATAAATCAATCTGGACAGATACTCGAAACATCTGGTGAGTTCGATTGGATTCGCTAAGATTGGTTATGGGCACATCTTTAATTTTCATACGCATTTACTCCATATCTCTTCATAAAATATTACAACGTATATAAAAAACTCCGAGTTGCACAAACGAACCACATAGTCAATTGTAGATTGCACTTTTCGGAGAAACCTTTTTCTGTCGGAACCATCATTGTTTGCACGTGCGGCCATTTTAAAGATATCACATGATTGAGGTCTCGTTATCACATGGTCATGTCAATAGCAGCTTCATCGCATTAAGTACAATCTATCTGATTGGTTGAATTGTAAATATCATTCTACAAAAGTAACGCATTACTTATTGAAAGTAGCGCGCTACTTTTGCAAAGTAACGCGCTACATTTTCCAACGGCTTACTTCGACAAAGTAGCGCGTTACTTTTAAAAAGTAACGCGTTACTTTCGACAAGTAGCGCGTTACTTATCAAAAGTAACGCGCTACTTCGTTGAAGTAAGCCGTTAGAAAACGTAGTGCGTTAGAAATAACACAATTATGACATGAACGGCCACTCATACAAGACTAGCCTGTTGAAGAGGACATGCGGGACTTTCATACAGTGATACTCTGGAGAACATGTGATACATCACCCCACAGGAATCCCTCGTAACATTATATATACAGTTTCTATACACTTAATATATCCAAAAGTAATGTTGTGAAGCTGTAGTACTTCACATATATATCTTTTACACTGCTGGACATGAATAAGACTGGTGAACATGATTTGCAGGACTTTTCAACATCACATTTACCATCAGTACTCTGATGAACATGATATCATGACGGTACTAAATCACATAGACTCCACCGATACCACTCGTAAACTTAACATATGGTACACCACATATACCGCCAGTACTCAGATGTACTTGATGTAAAGGTTTGTTATACATCCCATATCTACTACAGGTGCCTTGGTGAACACAATACCATATGATACATCATACACACCACCGGTATCTTCATAAATACCATATATACCACCAATGTCCTAGTGAAACATGATAATCATGAATGTCATACATGACATTTACCAATGCCACCACAGTGGACATGACATAGAGGGCTCCCATACAACACATACCGGTATTCTGCTAACCATGCTATACAGGCTTGTGTATAGCAAAATCAACAATGGAACCCTGGTGAATATGACATGAAATATTTTATGTTCGGTTACGGAATAAATGTACGTTAGATTACAACGCATATATAAAAGAATACTGGAAAAGATACTGTAAATATAGAGTACACTATTAAAGAGATTTATATACGGTACATTTACGATAGGCATCCTTGTGAACATGTGATATAAGGCTTTTATGCATTAACTGTATCACTGGTACTCTGTTGAACTTGATATCATGACATTAAGCTGTGTCACTCGTCAAGTTTTTAACTTCGTGTCAGACTTCGAAGTTCTCTGATTTTATCCATTATAATGCATAAGTGACTCCCAAATTTGAATAAAATACATCCTAAAAAGACTTCTTAAATGAAATTCTTAATATTCCTTCATGGTGGTTTAAAGGAACAAATTCTCAATGCAAAGTCAGTTGAAAATCTAGAGGGGTTCGGTTTCCCGCCAAAACTTCAAACGCTTGTAACTCCAAAATGAGTACACTGTCCTATCAATATTTTTTACCTCAAAGTTATCTATTGACAATGTTCTAACACACTGAACCATCAATATAAAATTCTTGAAATTCTGGATTTGAGGAGTTACCCACCTTAATATATAACAACTACGGTACCCGTAGTTAACAAGACAAAGCGAGCTTCTAGGCAGCAGATATACAAACGGTACGTTGGTAAACATGATATGACGATGATACATCGCACACACCATCGGAACATTTCCTAAACATGCACGACTCCCTTACTGAATATGGTAGAAAGGACTGTCGAAAATCAAATATACCACTGGTAGCCTGATGTACATGATAAATAAGACTGTTGCTTATACATCACAGTTACCACAGGTTTCCTATTTAATGGGATATTGGAGTGTCATACACACAAACAATATTGTGAACATATTATCATGATGGTGTGACATCGCACTCACACAACCGGATCCTCTTCTAAACACGGAAGAAGACTTTTGTATATCACATTTACCATAAATGTAATGGCCATGATGACATAAGGGCTTTATTACACCAACGATACCTTGATAAACATAACATCACGACGGTAATGCATCACCCGCATTCGTCAAGAACAATGCTTTAAAACTGTTACAATTGGAACCCTGTTAAACACGATATACATCCCACCACCGTTACCCTCGTAAACATGACACACAGACCTTTTGTGCACCAAAACCGTTATACCAGAGATACCTTTTCGAACATGATATACAGAGCCTACATACATATACAAGCAGTACCCTGGTGAATACGATATCATGGCACTGATATATCACGCAAATCACCTGTACGCCTCCTAAGCATACAGTGATTCCAGTGAGCACATATAAATGTACCCCGATGAACATGATATACAGCCCTGTCGTACATCAAATATACCACTGGTATCCTGGTGAACTTGATATATAAGACTGTTAAATGTCACCTTTAAGTAGACATATAATCCCTGTTGAATATGACATGCAGGGTTTCCATAAACCACAAAACGGCACACTGATCTGCATGATATCATGAAGGTGAAACATAACCTTCACCACCGGTACCACACGTAAACATGACACAAAAGGCTTCCATACACTCCATGGTGTATATGAAATAAGGGCTGCCATTAATTATATTAAGAGCTGGTATAGCCTGGTGACCATGATATAAAAAGTATCATGGTGAATATAAAATATACATACACCACACTTATCACAGGTTTCATATGTTAAGGACTGCAATCATTCGAATTCAGGTGTGTGAATATCTACATACAACAGGTGCAATGATGATGTAAAGAATTTTATGTATCATCTCATATACCAAAGATGAACAGAGAAAATATAGAACTACTATACACAGATAAATCACAGTTTTCCTGGTGAATGTCATGTACTTTCAGCAGTATCATGATGATATTTAGGACATAAGGTATGCTTATGAACATGAAATACAGGTCTGTCATACACCACATATACAACTGAAACCTTAGTGAATATGATATACATGGCTGTAATATATTACATGATCATCAGTTCTCTGATGAACTTTAAATCTGTAGACCATAGTTCCTGATGGACAAGGTATGATTATGATAATTACGGTCATAACGGTACCTTGTTGAACATGGCATAATGTGTTGTCATCCTTCACCAATGAAACCGACACTCTGTAATCTATACAAGAGAGAATATAACATGTGGTTCCGTTTTGCTTTGAGTCATTAAATCAAATTATGAAACATTGAGAAACACAAATGATTTTAAGGTTTCACCTATTAAGATAATTTTCCATATTTTGGAGACAAAAGATTAAGTCTATTTAGGCTCCTGTTGCTATCGTCGATTTAATTGTCAATCTCTGGTGGATTGTAACCTGTGATTGAAATTTTCAGTCACTGTGGGTATTAAATGTTATACTAAGCCTCAAAACTATTCTACTGAAAGGACTAAAATGCCAAATTTTGAAAGAGAATATATGAAAAAAGTATATATTATTTTTATGAGATGATTAATTTCTTGTGAATACGGATAAAAAGTTGTTGTTTTCCAAATATTGAAAGAATTGCCTTGATACATCCAGGTCAGCTTCTTGTTAAAAGTTCGGGTCAACCGGATAGGGCTTTTGCGGAAGAAAGCAGGATGATAAAGCTGTAGTGATAGATGATAACTACTGTTTAAAAAAGACAACAACAACAAAAAAATTAAAATACCTAACGTTTCGTAACGAAATGTCTACACCACTTAGAAGTATTGTAAGAGGCTCTAAATATGCTGTTTGGCGAGAAAAAAAAGATTTATGTGACACTGTAAATAATATTTTCATATTTGCTATAATATTTTCATATTTGCTACTTTTAACAACCTATGTAATCTGGTTTGAATTGCACTGTTTTGAGTATCTTTGAACTGTCCCAGATCAAGCTATATCGTATAAGAGAAAGTATTCATACAGCAGAAAACTTTTATTATTCTTTTTATCGGTAATAAACTAAATCACTTGACAGAACATATTTAAAAAATAACAATAAAACTTTTCAAGAAATCGGGGAATTGATTATTAATTATTTATATGTACAAGCAATTAGCATTGGTACTCTCCTCCTGATATTGTAGATGCTGATTTCAGACGCGCTGATTGACAAAGTGGATGTGGCTTTTATATATTTTTTGCCAAAATTTTTACATATTTGGTCAGTGGCAAATACGGAAAATATAAGCTCCAAGAAATCAAATAAAACTCATACAAATTACCAATAAAATGTAGTAACACAAATCTTGAAAGTAACTGGCTGAAGTCTTTCTCCTGTTTTGGGCAGTTGCATATAATACTCCATATCCCTTTGTTTCTTCTTACACAATTAGGTTAGGAAAATAACTTGCGAAAAAAAAATCTTAATATATGTGTAATAGAGATAACGAACGTAATCAGATTGAATTTCATGTTACATGTGATCCTCGTTGGTCGGGGGGGGGGGGGGGGGGGGGAGAGGGTACGGGGAATCAACTTATCATTACCTTTTTGCTCATGTAATCAATAATTATTTACTGAAAATAGGGTAATTTTGGTAAATTTTCACTATATATTGTATTGAAATAATTCAAAAGGTGGTCAGATAATCTTAAATAATAATTGAAAAATGCACCTGGTAATCATCTAACAAACAATAACGCACCCAAAATCATCCGATAATAAACGTTTAAATCCTATTAATAATCGTTCAAAATTCTATTAATAATCGTTCAAACACTTCCAGTCCCTTCGTACATCGTGGGTTACGGTCCTACTTTCATTTTTTCAGGTATGCTGGTGAACATCCGGTACCCTGGTGAACAAGTACCCTGTTGAACCTACCTCGTAGGTGCTGTTGCTGTACACAGCACCCGTCACACTGTCAGTGAAGCATATGTTTTGAAAGATCTGTTATATTACTGGTTGGTTATTGTCATTTTCTAACCCTGAGACAAAGCCAATTGAGAGCCATGGTACACGTAACTTCTCTAACCCTCAAACAGTACCAAGGTTGAATTTTGAAAAGCTTTTGTAATTACTTTAGTATTCACACATGGACAAGGACAAATCGGTACCACAAACATCAATGACGAAGACAAAACTAAACTTTAACAAGACAACACAAAAAACTAAAGCACTGACAGTGTGAACTCCCTTAAAAACCGAGAGCGACATCAGGTGGTCAGGAATAACAACTAACAGAATGTAATGTACAAGTTGGCAAATTCAAACATTTATTCATTTACCTAATAGCCAAAAAATTCTTCAAATGCAAGTTATAATTGAGATAACTAGTACTTTAAAAGACAATATCCACCCTATTACTGTAACAGACAAAAAATAAACCCCAAAAAAAAAAAATAAAAAAAATTAAAAAAAATAAACTAAACAAAACGAAATGAACAAAGTTGAACAATGAATAAAATGAAAATAGTCAATTTTTTCAGCAAAAATGTGAAAACTATATCTGAGTTTCAAGTAAATGCATACTTTGTATCTATATGATAAAATATGTCAAAGGAATGCAAAAATTCCAGATTAGCTGCCAACAATCATTCAGAACTTTCAGAACTTTGCAATGTTTCCCGCCACAAATTGAGTACCATGGTGATATAATATGATAAAATAAAGGACCAAGTTTAATAATGGATAAATTTGACAATTTTTAATCAAAACTGGCCAAGAGGGGAGATTCACATCAATATGTCCAAACAACAGTGCAAACATACGGATGTGAATGTTTCAGATTCTGTAATGTAAAAACATGATGAAAAAATGACTAAGTTCAACACTGCATAAATTCGACATTTTCCATTCAAATCTGCTCAAAACGGGAGATGCACATCTTCAATGTGTCCAAAACAACTGTGCAAACTTTCAAAAGCATCAGGTATAAGGTGTCAAGAGTTTCAGATTACACAAACTCAGTACCGTACTGTTAAGATTTTATAAAAAAAGCATTTGATACATACTAGTACTCAGTTTCTGAGCCTCTAGTTTACTTAGTTCTAGGCCGAACAATTCTTTTTTTCACTGTCTACGACCTTTGAATAACTATTGCTGTTGAGGTGCTAGTTTTGTATCAGACAATACTGCAATGGACGGGGAGGTTAAACCAACCTTTGTTCATGGTCTTTTGTAACGTTTGCAAATCAAACAGAGTGACATGAACATAGAATGGCATATCTTTTATGTTTTGTATTTCGACATAGATCTTCTGATGGTTATTGTAAGGTGTAGTCACCGTTTCTAGTTATTGTTGTTGTTTGTTTTAGAACATTAAACAATCGACTTGAAATTCAGTTTACTTGACTCGACCCGGGTTTTGTTGTGCTTTTAGCAGACCAAGCAATTAGGGGTAGAGGTGTAAGGCCTTTTCTGTTTTTTTTTTCCTTTTTGTTTTGTTTTGTTTTGTTTTTTGTTTTGGTTTTTTTGGGGTTTTTTTTTTTGCATTTTCATCTGTTTTTTTAATGTTTTTGGTGAATCAAGGACGTGTATTGAGATATGCCAAATGTTCTACAAAACTATATCTGAGTTGCTAAACTCCATCTTGATAGTTGTTGAAGAGGGCCTTCAAAAATACTGTGATACTTGCTTTTCAAGAAGCGTTGTAAATGAAACGTGGATTTTGAAAAACTCCAAAGATCTACTTGACATCTTAAACTGTAGATCATAATCACTTTGTAACAGCATTAAAACTTTCGACTTCTCAACACATTACACTACCATTCCTCTTGAACAACTAAAATCTCGGCTGAAAGGTTTAATTCATAGATGTTTCCCACGTAAGAACGATGAACAAAGATATAGGTTCATTATTTTAGGTAGAGAACAAGCCTTCTTTCAAATTGTGAAAAATGACTCCGAATCGGAGAAAATATACAGAGGAAGAAGTGATTAAATGTTAGAGTTTCTGATCGACAATATATTTGTCCAGTTTGGAGGACTTGTTTTTCCATAGACTATCGGAATTCTTATGGGTACAAAAATGTGCACCTCTCCTAGCCGATCTGTTTTTCCACTCTTATGAGGCTGAATTTATCGAAGGGCTTCTTCAAAATAAAGATAAAAAAATGGCCCAATCCTTCAATTTTCGCTTCCGTTATATAGATGATTTTTTGTCACTAAACAACCCTCGCTTTGGTGATTTTCTTCATCTGATCTATCCAAAAAAGCTCGAAATTAAGGATACTACAGACACTTCCACATCAGCCTCATTCCTTGACCTTCATCTTGAAATTGACAGCAGAAGTAGACCTCAAACTAAGCTGTACGACAAACACGATGACTTCACTTTTCCAATAGTCAATTTCCCTTTTCTTTGTAGCAAGGCAGTGTGTCTGCGCGTCCACGCCGCGTGGACGCGTAGCCCCAGGCTGCGAGTCTATACGCCGGATTTAAGTATAGAAAAGGAAGATATCTTTTCTGGATATTCGGAAGAAAATATCCGAAATTATAATTTTGAGATAAAGACAGAGAGAGTTTAAAGGAAATTAATGTGGTTACAACTCACGAAAATGATCATGTTCGTGCAGATCCAATAAAAACAAATTGGAAAAGAAATATATCAATGTGAAAACGGACCCGTTAGAATGATACTCTACAGTTAACCACATAGCTAAACGTTTCATATATAAGGGCTATTTTAAAAAAAAAAAATAATTTGCCAGTTATGACTATTTGTAAAATTCATGTAGTATGAAAAGAAAAAGTCCTGTTTTTTGTTTTTTTTAAGATGTCAAATTAATGAAAATGTCTTTACAGGAACGAGGACATATACAAAATGAAGATGAAAATGTCCGTCTCTAGTAGGAAAATGTCACACTCGGCCACTTATACAAAAGCCGAATGCAGATATTTCATATTTTCTTAAAATCTGTACACTTTAATTTTTCAATCGATATAGGTAGTCTATGGAAGTTGACACAAATAATTTCTAATCGCCCTTTAAAAATCTACCGCAAGCAGAGATATATAATTATATAACTTTATCACAAGTTAGGCAAAATTCACAGTTCTAGAATAAAATGTTTATCACGCTACTTCATCTTCTTTGCGTATGCATAACTTCATTTTTCTCTTTATTTTATAATTCTAATGATCTAATGATAAATTTGATTTTTTCGACTTGCATATTTTTCATTGTGAGTTTGGTATAACATTTAATTCAGTTTTTATATTTGCTTGTATGGATAGAACAAATTTCATAAGTTTATCGTGTTAAAATATTAAATTGGGCCGTTGCTAAAAAAAATCTTATTTACATTAATTTCTGGAAGCACTCATGCGGAGAAGCCAAGAAATATCTGCAACAGAAGTTTTTCTGAATATTAGTCTTGAGATTTTATTAATCTAAAATTCCAGTCGACGCATAAAACGGTTACTGTATTTTATCCCAGTTTTCCCGGATAGATCCCAGTTTTCCCGGATAGATTGTAATATCAAAATTTCCGGGAGATCCTGAAAATACTCAGTTTTTATAAAAAAAGAAAGTCGGAAGCGTAGACGCGCAGTCTGGGCCGCGTGGACACGCAGCCACTGCCTTGTAGCAACATTACAACAGCGCCGGCAACGGAATTTACATCTCCCAGCTCATTCGCTATTAAAGAGACTGTGGTCGATACAGTGACCTCCTTGATAGAGCCCGGTTGCTCACAAATAGGCTACTTAAACAAGGGAATGTTACCCAAAACTTGAAGACATCTCTCCAGAAGTTTTACGGTCGACATTCATTGACCATCTTGTGGACCGCTACGGGATATCTGTTTCCCAGATGACAAGAGATCTTTCCCTCTAAAAGCTTAGTTATTGTTTAAGTTACAAGATTTGACCTTACTACCGGATTTGACACGTTCAACACGGCGGGTCTTACTCTACCGGTGCAACTGATTACACCCATGTTTTTTTATTGGGTCCGTGTTGTTCATCTTTGTGTGTGTGTGTGTGTGCCTTCATTTTAAATAAATAATAAATAAATTTTAAATTAAAGTGGGTATGTAAGCTATAGCAAACAAACATGCTTTTAACCGACATATATACATATCCAAGATACAAAGCAACTAAAACAGCAGTGTCAAGCAAATAAATAAATAAAAAGGCACTAAAAACACATAGCTCAAACAGAATAGAAATACAAAAAAATGGCACAAATTAGTAGCAAATCAAAGCATAAAAAGCAGAGGAAAGAAAAACCTGATTTGTGATATCAATAGATATGGCATGATTTAATTTAATATAACTAAAATACAAAAACAAAATCAGATAAAGTTGTTTACAAGCATTGCATTTGCACTGATTTCCATTCCAGGACTGTATTATATTCTTGAACTGATTAAAATTTGAAATTTTTCTAAAATTATCCTGTAATTAGTTCCATAAAACAGCTGCTGCATATCTTAAAGAGTTCTTACCATAGGTGGTTGTCCTCACTTTAGGTATATCTAAAATGTTTGAATATCTAAAACTATGATTATTGTTTTTAAAAGTTACTAAATCATTTGAACATGGAGTAGACAAATTATATAAAATTTTAATACATTCAAGTGCCAAAGTGCACATTCTCCTTACTTGTAGTGATGGTACATTAGTTAAGTGTAAATGCTATGTGCTATTATATATAATCTTCATACATAAAGCGTAGAGCTCTTTCTTGTATTTTTTCTAATTTTACAGTATTTGATTTAGAACAAAAATACCATGCTTAAGGACAAAAATTAAGATTTGATAATATAAAAGTATGAAATATAGTTAGTTTGTTTAATTTAGGCAGAAAGCATCCAATACGCTCAAGTTCACCCAATTGTTGAGAGGCTTTACGACAGATATTTTTAACATGTTGGTCATGGCCATTTACCCGTGGATTTATATCATTCGGCATACTAATTTTGTGAATACATAAAGTCATCTCGAAAACTGCTTCAAGAGATCATCTGTTATACACACTATCAGAACAAAGTCAATTCAAATGCATTGTCGTACATTTAGATGAAAGATTCAGCTACTGAACTTGACACTTGTTTGCAATTTTAACAGATTTTGACAGTTTTCGTAGGTTTTTGTCAAAATTCGTTGAATAGGACCTCCAGAGCCAAAATAGACTAATTGCCATTTGGAAAGACAAATGTTTATACGTTCGCAGCAAAAAAATTGTTTTGGTTCTCGGTGTCCTTTGGGTAGTACTATCTTCTCAAACACCGTAAAATAGCTAAAATTGACTTAAAAGGCTATTTATAACCATTTTCGACTGCTAATAAGCCAGAAAACATTCAAGTGTGGCATATATTAATTTTATTTCTAATATGTACACTTACCAGAGACCACCTTAGACGATTTTTGACAACATTTGAGCATATTTTGAAAATGACCCAATATAGGAAAAAAAATCACGTCTTATAATGGACATACTTCTTTAATTTATAATCAATATCCATTCTTAATAATTTAACAACATCATCACAAGAAACATTTACGGATTCAATATTAAAAACAGGTTGTTTAGCATGTGTCTTCTTACCAACAGCTATAGACTGAAATTTGTCAGGGTTGGCTTGCATGCAATTTATATTAAATAGAAAAAGGAGGGAAACGGGGAATGTGTCAAAGAGACAACGACCCAAAGGGGAGTAATAACAACTCAAAGCCACCATAAGATCTTCAGTGAACGGTGAGAAAACCCCACACCCAACGGCAGGTCGGAGTCGGCCCCTGAATAAAGAGTAATCAAGTTCAGCGAAATAAACATCATCCTAGATTCCTATAGACATAAAGTAAACTTAACTAGAAAAAAGACAAGACACACAAAGGAACCATTCTATTTAAATAGAGCTCTCTTTTTCTAAAACATTGATTAAATTATTATAATCATGATCAACGTAGAACAAGATGTTATCGTCTGCATAATTGTACAAGGTTCCATGTTCGATGAAATAAAAAAAAACATCGTTTATGAAAACATATAAAAGCAGAGGCCCTAAAATAGAGCCTTGCGGGACACCTTTAGTTAAAATTTTCCAACTGCTGACGACTCCCTGAATCTTGATTTGCTGCCTTCGATCCGTCAGATAGTTTTGTAGTAATTTAACTGAATGGTCTGACCAACCATGGGCAGACAGCTTGCCCAGAAGAATGTCATGTGGCAAACAATCAAAAGCTTTTGGAAAGGTCCATAAGGATTGCTGCCACATAACAATCACTGTCAAGCGCTGCTTTCTAGCCCTCAAGGAGTCGCAGCAGTGTGGTCTGGCAACCATGCCCTTTCCTAAAAGCACATAAATAGTTATGAAAAATATTACTAAAAAGTCAGATAATTGATCCGATAAAACCATTTCAAAAACTTTAGAAATTGTAGGTAAAATACTGACAGGTCTATAGTTTTTCTTATTGAGGGGACCGTTTTTCTTATATAAAGGGACAACTTGGCTTGTTTTAACCTGTCTGGAAATATCCTTTGTAGAATACTATTATTAATGAGTATTGCAATATGTTTATTTAAAACAGGTGCACCATTTTTTAGAAGCTTACAGGATATTTGGTCAAGGCCAGTTGCCTTTTTTATTTTTATTTACTAATTTATCAACAGTTTCAGTAGTACTTTACATCCAATTCAGGTGCATATTTTTGAATAGCGTTTATACTAGGATGAGAATTTTCATCATAGATAATACCTTTTCCAATGTCATTGGCCACATTTACGAAAAATTTTTTTTCTTTTCTATGTCGTGCTCATGTTGTTTCTCTGTTTCTTTGTTGTTTCCGATGTTGCCATTGTCCTTGGATTATTCGTTTTGGATTGACGGTTCGGTTCTCACTCAGTATATAATGTATAAATACGTCAATGGCGAAATAAATCAGTTGTTAACTGTTTTGGACCAATCGGAGTGTTTTCTGTTCAATCAATTTTTTACTTTGTGCATGTTAACTGATCTTAACTGTTGAAGGGAAATAAAAAAAAAGGCACTGTTTGCTCTCAATATAAAAATTGTACTTTTAGCAGACTATGAATGAAGCCCCCTCTTTGCCCCCTCCAGCAATGCAGGAAATAATTTTATATGTTTTTTTGTTTACAAATGTTTTGATGACTATGGTTCCTCACTTCTCCAAAATTAAGGAACCACATTCATATCTGCACAGCCTGATAGTCACAGAATATGTCTTATAGTGATCTGATCTATCAACCCTCTGAGAAGGGTCGCCGTTTTGCCACGTATTAAAAAGGTTTTTACTGTTAAAATTGGTGAATCTCCATTGTCCATTTAAAATGTGCTCATTAAAAGGTAAAAAAAAAATAAAGTGTGCAAAAATAACTTGTATGTGCACTATACACAAATTACAACTTACATTTCAAATTAATCAATTAAAAAAGACATCGCAGTAGTAAAAATAACAGAGACATATAAAACATTTAATATTTAAATGTCTCTGAAAATAAGGATAAAATATTTTTAATGGTGCTGGTCACCATAGTGTCGTTAAAAGTAGTAATCAGGTGATTAATTAAGTGCTCCACATACCTACGGAGGGAAATACCTGAACAGAACATAACATTATTATTTTAGTCTCCTTTCCCTTCACTACGACATCCCTGCAACAAATTTGACGTTGAAGTTGATGGTAGAAGATTTGTGACATTTCTTTATACTGACCAAACTTTAGAACTAAATGATAGTAAGGCTGTTTAAGTGAAATTGTATAATGTTAACACATGACATATTGAAAGTAAGCTAAATGTTTCCTTATTCATGACAATCTGAAAGAAGTAGGTCAAGTTCTGTCAATGTGAAAAAGATTCAACTTTTGATAAAATCCCTTATCAATACACAACCAAACTTCTCAGTTGGTGACTGATGTGCACAAACTTTTCACTTTCAGGCATGTCAAATAATCCAAGAAATATTTCACAAAACTAACACTGCAGCTGTTAGAAGGTCCTTGATAAATCACAGGAGTCGGAAATTCTATCAATATTTCATTTCAAGTTGAAATAGGAAGCCCCACACAATGAGTTTCATGAACGTAGTGAGTGAAACTACGTTCATGAAACTTCATTGTGTGTGAAACTTCATTGTGTGGGGCTTCCTATTTCAACTTGAAATGAAATATTGATAGAATTTCCGACTCCTGTGGATAAATCAAATGGACCACAGCCATTGACAACGGGTACCAAGTAGATTGTATTTATATGGACTATCAAAAGGCTTTTATACAGTGCCACATAGAGGACTTATAGAAAAAATTGGAAGCTATGGAATAAAACGAACAAATGCTTTTGATGACCCGCTTTGTGATTGGTCCTTGGGGGTTGATAACGTGTCAGGATGTATGTTGGGATAGTAATAACAAAGATTTTCAACAGAAATACTGCTTTTCACTGCCTCATCATAGAAACAGTTCATAGGCCCATGATTGGTAAAATAAAATCTTATCTTACCTAAGGCCAAAAAAAAAAAAATGTGTGTTTCTGGTTACCCGACCGACCCTAATTTTTCCTTCTGACCCTAACGTTTTTTTTTTCCATACTTCAAAATGTTCTTGTGTGACCTCGATCGTTTTAGCGGTAGTCTTCCGTTTTGTTGGAAGCAACACCACTCAGATGAGTCTTTTTCCACAACCGCTAGCATTATTCATCAGAAAATGCACGAAGAATTGTTAAAATCAACAGGATTCCCGACTCCTGTCGTCAAATCCGCCATTTTTACTCGTCTGATTTACACTTCCTGTTTTAGCGGTATGACTAAACACCGGAAATACGGCAATGACAAACATACAATGCAACGGACCAAAAATACGAAGCAAAAAAAAAATAAATAAAAAAAAACTTTTTGCCGACCTACCGATCCTACTTTCAAATACCTTGTAACCGGAAACACACATATATTTTTTTTGTCTCGCCCGCGACGAAAGTCGCGAAAGCGAGACATAGGCGTGCAAAGTATGACGGCGACGGCGACAGCGACGGCGACGGCGACGGCGGCGTAAACTCAAGTTTTAATACAGAAGCC
>MJUU01046261.1:18602-46249 GCA_002080025.1 Modiolus philippinarum | reverse complement strand
TTTATTTCACTACTATTTTATAAATTACGTCCATTCTTAACAACTTGTAATAGTATTGTTACAGCAGATTTATTAAGAAACATTTATCGGTTATCTCCCTGTTCCAAGTTAGTTATAATTAGTGAAAGGGGAGATGATTTTAATTTCAATATCAAAAGATTACCTCCACTTTTTTAGCTCACCTGGCTATGCCAGGTTGAGCTTTTGCCATCACTTTGCGTCCGGCGTAAACTTTTCATTCAAAGATCTTCTCCTCTGAAACCACTGGACCAATTGGAACCAAACTTGGTCACAATAGTCCTTGGGTGGTTCCCTTTACAAATTGTATCCGGCATGTCCGTACCTAATCCAAGATGGCCGCAAGCGGGGAACATAGTTTTAACATTGGACCCTTTGGGAAAACACATTCAAAGATCTTCTTCTCAGAAACTACCAGCCCAATTATAACCAACTTAGTCATATTGGTTTTTAGATGGTCCCATCCAAAAAAGGTATCCGGCAGGTCCGTACCTAATCCAAGATGGCCGCCAGCGGGGAACATAGTTTTAACATTGGACCCTATGGGAAAGACATTTAAAGATCTTCTTCTTTGAAACTATCAGTCCAATTATAACCAAACTTAGTCAGAATGTTCTTTAGATGGTCCCTTCCAAAAAAGATATCCCGCAGGTCCGTACTTAATCCAAGATGGCCGCCAGCGGGGAACATAGTTTTAACATTGGACCCTATGGGAAAGACATTCAAAGATCTTCTTGTCAGAAACTACCAGTTCAATTATAACCAAACTTAGTCACAATGTTCCTTAGATGGTCCCTTCCAAAAAAGATATCCGGCAGATCTGTACCTCATCCAAGATGGCCGTCAGCGGGAAGCATAGTTTTAACATTGGACCCTGTGGGAAGGACATTCAAAGATCTTGTCAGAAACTACCAGTCCAATTATAACCAAACTAGGTCACAATGTTCCTTAGATGGTCCCTTCTAAAAAATGTATCCGGCAGGTCCGTACCTCATCCAAGATGGCCGCCAGCGGGGAACACAGTTTTAACATTGGACCCTATGGAAAAGACATTCAAAGATCTTCTTCTCAGAAACTACCAGTCCAATTATAACCAAACTTAGTCACAATGGTCCTTAGATAGTCTCTTCTAAAAAAGATATTCGGCAGGTCCGTACCTCATCCAAGATGGCCGCCAGCGGGGAACATAATTTTAAATTGGACCCTACGGAAAAGACATTCAAAGATCTTCTTAGAAACTATCAGTCCAATTATAACCAAACTTAGTCACAATGGTCCTTAGATGGCCCCTTCGAAAAAGGTATCTGACAGGTCCGTACCTCATCCAAGATGGCCACCAGCGGGGAACATAGTTTTAGCATTGGACCCTATGGAATATACATTTAAAGATCTTCTTCTCAGACACTACTAGTCCAATCAGAACCTCTGCCCAAATTTTTGAATTTTTATTTGAATTGTGGTCTGAATGTTTTAATTTCAGTAACATGTATTACCTTGATTATAAGGGGAACCCCTGCCCAATTTTTTTTGAAAGGTTCTTTTATGGGTTGTAATGGATGGTGGAGCTTTCGGTTGCCATGGAAACCAAACAAGAACACTGTACTTTTAGGAAAAAAATGTATTCTGTTAAATTTTGTGTTTCCTATTGGAAATGCCTTTTATTTATGTCAGCCATGGTCCAGGTGAGCGATACAGGCTCTTGAGAGCCTCTTGTTACATTTTCTATAGAATTATATGTTATTTCCCAACCTATGAAATAGAAATTTCCTCTTGACGACTTTAAATTGGTTATACCCATTTTCATATTATTTTTACAGCGAATATCATATTAAAAGATCTTGACTTTTTCAAATAAAAAAAAAATGTATGTGAAGTCAATAATTTTTGGATTTTAAAAAACAATTCACTGTTAATATTATAATTGCTAACAGTTTAATTGTATATTTTGTCATTTTCCGAGTTACTGTTTTACGCATGATTAAAATACAAACCTTGATTTTCTGAACGGAAACTTCCGATTGTGACGTAAAGTTTTTCGTTTCTGTTTCGTCAGGAGACTTAGAAAGCTTATAAGAAAATATGTCTAAATAGACATTTAAATTTGATACCATTCTGTGTTTAATAGTGAAAATTTTGTTAAAATCGGATAAAAATTGACTGTAGAATATATATTTTTGCAAATTCCAAATTTTACATAAAAATCCAAAATGAATTGTAAAATTATCTGAGGTAGTTCAGATCCATGCTAAAAATTGACTTCAAACAACTATTGTCAACAAACTTATTTAAATTAATTACATCCATTACAAATTTTGACAATGATTTCGTATACATAACAAAATATCGAAGTTACTGTGAATTTACTTTCTGCATATGCGCATTTCGACAAATAATGTCTCTTCAGTGCAGATAAAATCTAAACATTTGGAAGACCATAAACTCAAAGATGTTTGAAAACTGAGTGAGAGCAATTCACCAATATAGTCTTAATAAGTTCATTGTATTTGTGTAACGTATTTTGTATTTGTATTTTGTTTATGCCATCAGCCCTCAGGGCATAATTGTGCATTTGTGAATAAAAACTAAAAAAAAAACTTAATAGAAGGCCAAAATTAGCTAAGGACAGAGATATGCAAGAGGGAGGTACTCCTTAGGTTTATCAAAATTTTCCTAAATTCAGATATTGCTAGTTTTCAAATAAAATGGTATAGGCCCCTTTTATGAGGTGTTCTGCTTTTGTAAGAAATATAAGACTTTTTTGGAATCCCCTTTGAGTTGCTACCGAAGAGGTTATGAAATCTGTATCCTATTTCTATATGACATGAATCTCTTGTATTCGATTATATTTAGATAAATAAATAAATAGATACTGAAGTTATTGTAAACTAGTCTTTTTTTTTCAGACGGTCACATCGACAACTTCTGTTTAGTCACAGACCAAGTCAATTAAAAAATTACAAGACCATAAACCAAGAGATGTAAAAACGCACATAGAAAAGAAACACTCAACAGAAACTATACAAAAAGACTTTAATCAAGTTACGACAATCAATTATTCCTTTTAAGCTTATGAGGATGGCGACCTTAACCTTATGGATATGTTGACATACAATGATGCATCTTTTTACACGAATGTAACGAGGCGGGGAACTGACCTCGTCTTTGATTATGAAGAGAAGACTTTTAGTAGCAGCTTCCTAGTGGTTTTATTAAACGAAAAAGAGACTATAACATCCCCCGCCAAAAAAAACAAAAAAAAAAACAAAAAAAAAAACAAAAAAAAACATTCGTTTTGTTAAGATGGTAAGAATATTTGTGAAATTTTATACATATTCAAATCATTATGATACGAATGTAAAAATAAAACTTCATTTGATAAAAAAAACAACATTTCAAATATACAACTATGTACAAACTGTTTGGAATTTATGTTTCAATTTAAAATGATATAATTTCGAAATCACTTAACTGCAGTCCGAATTTGTAATACCAAAACTGAAAAAGGAATTTCTATAACATACTCTTAATGAGAATAATGTTTTTTTTTAAGGCGACAAAAATAAAGGAGTTTTAAAATAAAAACCTCTTCATGTAATCTCACTTAATTGGTCAAAGTCTTATAACTTCCTAACATCAAATGTTCTAATCATGCGATTCAACCTTCACAAAAATCATGTTTAGCTATAAACAGATGCATGAGATCAATAATACAAACTAGACAAATCCAGCAAAGACCCTAAACTCATATCAATTTGCATATATATTAAGTAACATATTGATCCGATATGAAACCTAAAATAAGATAACAAATTTTAACAAAAAAGGTTTTCTTTCCGGTTTTAGCTTCAACAATATAATACTTCAGCTAAAATTGTCGAATTTACCACAGTAAATCTGTCTGCATGCAAGTGTAAACTTAAGTCTGTGAAAAAGTTCTCTACAAAAAGGTCGACAACTATATTACAGCAGAATGTATCCTTACCGAAACGTTTTACATTAAAACAAACGCAAGCATAGTACTTCTAAAAATTGTGTACAAATGAAACGGCGCGTGCAACGTGAAACGTGTATACTAGAATTACGCAACATATTGTGGAAAATCAAAGCCATAAATTTAATACTTAATTTGTCAAAACAACAAATCATGTTCAAATGTATAATATTATACAGTTGGTGGAGGTCTTCTACGCACCATGTTTTGCGTGAATTCGTTTAACTGATTAAACGGGATCCATTGCGCATTTTCAGCTGGTTCTCCTTTGAACTGGATTAGAAACTCTTCTATGTTATTGTTTTTGCGCTGTGCTAACACTCTTTTAATCTTATAATATTCATCAGGTTCCTCGGAAATAGAGTCAGTATTATAAACTGCAGAGTTTTGATATCATTTTGGAGGCACTCGGACTCGCTTTGAACGGCGCAAAGGTTGTGGCGCATGATTTGTATTATCTGCTGGGCTTAAAGTTCCTCCGGTGTTTTCTGTTGAAGGATGTGTATTCTCCTCAGAACTTAAAGTTACGTGTTATCTCTATCTTGTACATTGGTTTGTGTACTTGGTATAGGTAAAAAGTAATCCACAGGTTGGGGTGAACGCACATAAGCTATTTTAAGTCTGTCTAAATGTGCAGGATTCTTAAGGATTTTGCCAGATGATAGGTCACGTAGCTTAACTGTATGAGATGAAATAAGGCCATGTACTACTAATGGGCCACTATATTTAGGCTGAAATTTTCGGCCGGCACCCTCTGGCTCTTTTAACATATAAACATAGTCCGAAACTGATAACTTTAAAGGGTTGGACTTTTTGTTGACTCTTTTAGTCATGTTTTTCCCAGCAATAATTGCATTTTTTTCAACATCTGATCGTATTTGACTGATTTTCTGGTTATGAGCTTCTAAAAATGTGTGTAAATCAGCTGGTAAAGTATCAAAATTTGTCTGGTGAGTGGAGACAGACAATGGGAATTTAGGACGAAATCCATACAATACTTCATATGGAGAGAACTTTATACTTGACTGCACAGACGCATTCATAGCAAATGTAATTGCAGGTAAAATGGCGTCCCATTGTTTTCCATTTTGAACGTAAGGCGTGAGGCGTTCGGCGAGAGTGCGATGCGTTCTCTCGCATGCACCAAGACAATGGTGGATGAAAATGGGAGTTAAGTTTTGCTTTATACCAAGAAGTTTGCAAAGTTCTCCAGTGCAATTACTTATGAATTCACTGCCATGGTCACTGATAATAGTATCACATACACCATATTGACAAACCATTTCGAAAAGAGCTTGAGCAACTGTCATGGAGTCACAATTTGCGATTGGCATATTAAACACAAGCTTACTGAACATGTCTATAGAAGAGAAAATGTATCTATTTGTGCACTGTGTTGTAGGCAAAGGTCCAAATAGGTCGACCTGCCAAACTTGGAAAGGCTCTGTATGATATAATGCCCGATTTTGTGTGAGCTTTGGTTATTTTCCTTGTCTGACATGCATGACAGGATTTTACATAGTCAGATATGATCGAATGTAACTTTTCAAAATAAAAATATTCACTTATAATATCTATTGTGCTCTGTATACCACCATGTCCTGCCGTAGGCGAGTCGTGGTAAAGTTCTCAAACAGGTTTTATTAAAACAAAATTTGCAAAACTAATTGATATTTGCACTTGATATTTTCGATACGTTGAGATTTTGCATTTCTTGTATGAAATAATAAAGAATTACAAATATGAAAGTCTGCACATCGTAAATTCAAACGGCGTGCATCACGCTGCAGTTTTGGTAATTCTCCCTGCACCAAATGTGATATTATTGGAATTAGTGAGCTGTCTCTGCGTTGGAGTGTCTTGACACTTTCAGGCGTAAAATTTGATTGTTTGAATAAGTCTATACTTTCTTGAATAAGTTGGGCTTCATTTGGTATGCCACTGTTTTCTTCGGCGATGGACATCTGCGCAAAAAGGTAGGACATTTGCGCAAAAAAACGAGGACAATTGCGCAAACGAAAAGAGGACATTTGCGCAAACGAAAAGTGGACATTTGCGCAAATGATAACTGACTTCTTTTTCAGCATACTTTTTTTATTCATATGCACTCTTCCTTAGGCGTTAGATGGACCTTTTTATTGCTCCCTGCTCACCACGGGAAGGTTGAAGTAGGATTTGCGCAGATACTGAAATTGAATGCATTTTCAAACAATTTTCACCAACTCGCATGACAGATGTATTAGAAAAAATGTCCATCGCCCGTTTTCTTCTTGTTGTACATCAAGTGAATTGACATTACAACATATACCGGAATTATCGGAATTGCAATAAATTCCGTTAGTTTCTAATACATCTGTCATTCTAGTTGGTGAAAATTGTTTGAAAATGCAATCAATTTCAGTATCTCGTAATGACGGCATACATTTGGTATCACTTTTGGATATGCAGTGCTGTGGTTTTTCGTCTTGCTCGCCAAAAAAGAACCTGTGATAATTTATCCACTGAAATATCACTTATAACATTTGCTCCAGTCATATTTAACCAGCAGTTTTCATATATTTGTGGTTCGAAATTGCAATCGATTTCAAACTGGTCGCCTGATATAGACGAGTAGGGGTCGAATTCACTCAACACTGATGATAAACTGGAATAGCTCTCAATTACGTTAAATAAACATTTATCCGATCCCTTCAAATTGGAAACGTTCGGACTTTCACACATAAACACTTTCTGGAATTCCGGATCTAGCAGAATTGATTTCTTTGAGTTCCCGAAATCAGCAGAATTATTGTCAAAAATTGCAAAATATCCGGAAATGCAATCATTTCCGGTATTAGGTGATGAATTATACATATCTTTGTCAAAGGAGATTAAGCTTCCGGAAATGCAATCATGTCCGCAATGAGGGAATAAATCGATTAAGCTATTGGAAATGCAATCATTTCCTGATCGAGGGGATGAATCACAAATGTCGTTGTCAAAAGAGATCAAGCTATTGGAAATGCCATCATTTCCAAATTTTGGCCTTTTTTCGATTGAAATTTTATTTTAAATTGGTGTTTGGTCGAAGTGCGGAATTTCCAATGGGCTCTGATAATCGCCTATCACTATCGGTGAAGCTTTTGAAATGCTATCATTTCCAGCTTGTGAAATGAATTCATCTTTAAGTATCGTCATCATAACCACAGGAATTACTACATATATCTACATGATTGATATTTATTGTTTCCCTACCAAGCGGTTCAATAAAATCAATTTTCCCGGTGTGTTCTGTAATGTAGGGGGAAAAGGGATCGTTTTTAGTCTGGACTAGAAATACCATCTAATGCATCGGAATTCATGCATCGGGAAAGAGCATCGGGAACCTGCATTTGAGCAGCGGACTTGTACCTAATTTCAAAATCGCATTGCTGAAGTATTGCTAACCAGCGGTCATAGATAGCACCTTTTAACTGTTTTTTTTCTATCAGAGGTCGAAGGTCTTGATAGTCTCATTCGACAATAAATCGATTACCACGTAAGAAACTGGAACAGTCGGTTATACTGGTGACAACACCTAACAGTTTGAATTTCGTCGGGCCATAAGATTTATGCCAATGGGTTAGTGATTTTGAACCAAACCGGACAATTCGAATATTTTCTTTGTTACCATTTTGATCAGGATGTTTTTGATATAAGATATATCCAATTCCCCTTCGACGATGTGTCAACAGCCAAATAAAAAGTTAAGGCAAATCTAGGGAATGCCAAAGCTTCTGAATTTAAACGGCGTGATTTTAATTCAATTGGCGCGTTTTCTTGCTCTTCCACCCAACAAAATTGTGCCCCCTTTTTCAGCAATTTAGTCATAGGTTGAATAATAGCACTGTACTGCGCATGTGGAATAAACTTTTTAAACCAATTAAAGAGACCTAATAGACGTCGTAACTGTTTGATATTTTGGGGGGACGGGTACTCTTGCAAAGCCTTCACACGATCTGGGGGAGGTCTTATTCCTTCACCAGAAATATGATGCCCTAAATATATACGGGAACGTTGAGCAAAGGCGCACTTTTTTTGAATAAGTTTAAGGTCAGCAGTTCTAAAGCGATCGAATATGTCATCTAAGTCTTTTAAGTGTTGTTGAAAAGTTTCCGAACAAACAAGAACATCGTCCAAATAGCAGAGGCATGATTTAAATGTTAAACCTCGTAGCTCTTTGTCCATAAGTAACTGAAACGAATTTGTCGAGGAACTAAGACCAATAGGTAAACGTTGAAATCTAAAAGTCCCAAAACATGTGTTAAATGCTGTATATTTTTAGCTATTTGGGTCTATTTTCATGTGAAAAAATCCGGAGGAAAGATCAATGGATGTTATGAAGTTAGGAACAGTCTCGGTAAACGATTCGGTGAGTTCTTGCAAATCTGGTATAGCATAACTGAAAGTTCGTGTTTGGGAATTGAGATAGCGAAAGTCGGAACAAAATCGAAACTGTGATAAACTAGATTCTTTGTCATATGGAGGACATTTATTTTGTGCCGTCGAACGCTTAGTAACTAACACAATTGGACTAGTGATTGGTAGTTTCTCGCCAGGGTCTACTGGACATATAATACCTTGCAAAAGGAGTTCGTCAAGGTGATGACGAAACACTTGTTTTTTTTAACTGGCGCAAGACAATAAGGTCGTTGATACTTTGGTTTTGCGTCAGGTTTCAATATAATTTTGTGATCAACTAATTCGGTGTACCCAAGTAAAGGACTGTCTTTTGTAACAAATATAACTTTATTTACAAAAAGAAGTTGCTATAATTCACGTTTGTCAGAATTGTTCAAATTTGGGTTTTCAAACTTAAAATTATCTAAAAAGGCTTTCATTCAAATTTGGGTTTTCAAACTTAAAATTATCTATAAAGGCTTTCATTTCAGGACGTTTTCCAGATTCCGAAAAATCAACATCAGATTTCAAACTGACACTTTGTGTTCGTTTACACTAACTGGTTGTAACACATTATATTTTCAAGGTGCATTATTTTTTCTAAGTGCAGTGAGGTAAAAAAAACGAGCAACTTGAATTTTTCGAAGGGTCCCTCCCAAAAACCTTGAAGAATTTTAAAAGAACTATATCAGGAATATGGTTGTCTATAATGTTATGCTGAATTGTTATTTCTGGAAGCATTGCGTCCCATATTTTGATAATATTCAAGGAATGGATGTTTTTAATGTTATGCAGATATACAATGTACGATAAAATGAGGATGTTCTTCCATAATGTTATATACAGAGACATTATTCTTCAGTATTTAAGACATGTTTGTTAATAGTTATGTAGATACACGATACTTCTCCATGTTTGCTAATGTATGTATCTACATACAGCCAAATGTGTTTCAATGTTCAATGTATATATGTTACAGTAAAAGTGTATAATTAGGAATTATGCATAATTACTGAAAATTTCAGTATATATGTATAATAACTAGCATGTTTAGAAATTATACATAATTACTAAAATTTTCAGGAATTATGCATAATTACTGAAATATTTAGCAGTAATTATGCATAATAACTGAAATGTTATTAAAAAGCATTTTTTATCTCTTTTGTTTAATTTATTAAAATTTAATCATACGAATATAACACTGATACCGTTGTTACTGTATATTTAGTTGTCTCTTCAATGCAGTTTATATCAAAAGTTAAATAGATTTATTTACATGAGATTAAAAATATAAAACACTGATTCACGGGACCATCTTATGAGTCTTTGCACAGTAAGCCCGGAATACATTTGTTTTGCACATTTGTCTAGCTTTAATTATTCCACATGCATACCATTTTGTTGCCTTCAGAATTCGTGCCAGTGAAATCAGTTATAACCATTATTTTTTGCTTAAAATGATGTTTTATCGATGTTCGAATATATAAAAATATTCATTTTAAAACCTTGATATTATAAACTTGAGGAGTGCTTAAGGACTTCAAAGTAATACCAAAGAAAGTGAATTACAGAACTTTGTATGAAAGAGATGCCAATAAGTTTAAATCAAAATTATCAGTGACTAGTCATATGATGCCATGGAGGACTAACAATAGGAATTTTTATTCTACAGATGAGCGGTTCTACAGGCATCAAGAATAAATGTGAGACAAGACATAAATAATATGCTGATATTTTAAAATTCGAAAGATTTGTTGGAAAACAAAAATTATTTTCATTTTCTCAAAGCATTTTTCCACAATCTATACCACACTTCCTCGTGAATCATGAATCAAGGTATCACTCAAAAAGCCGTTGCATATTCAAAGCATTTTTATGATTATGTTTTAAATCTATTTGTACAAATATGAAAAAATAGGAAATACTTCCTAAAAAATAGGAAAGAGGGGGTTAGCCCTGTGAAAACATCATTTTCCTGCTGGTTCTACAAAACTGAGCAACTTTTGAATTTATTTTTTGGATAAAAAAAATAGGAATTCCTATTTAAATAGGAAAATAATCATGTCTGTCAAACTCCTGCAAGACTTAATCTCTTCAGGGACTCTTAAAAACTCATATAACAAAAAATGTCAGATCCTTCAATCTCACTCCCTTGTCTTAAAACATGTTCTTTTCGTATTCAAGTATATTTTTTTTTTCTAATTCCCAAACCTTTAAGCGAGGGCTATCCTAATTTCCAATTTCCATTTAGCTTAAGTTTTTAAGGTTTCTCTTACCTGCATTTCATGAAAAATGTTGTTGCATGGGAAAAAGTTGAAAAAGAAATAATGGTAATATTCTCCTTATGTTCGATAACAAATCTAGAATTCTTTTCAGAAAATAAATGCTTCCCAACACTAATAATTTGAAGCCAAAAATAGCTTGTCCCACCATTTCAATAATTCATAAATTTATTGCTTATTTATTAACATGCCTAGGGATTATATGCATTTTGTAGTGAGTACAATTCAAGAAAAAGTATTAAAATATTAAAATACAATTTTTTATTTTTCATTATATTGAGTAAAGTATTAATATTCAACAATATTCTACAAATTTACTGAAATCAAATCAGTAAATTTGTAGAAAAACCTTGAGAAAAATCAGTAATTTTGCATAATTACTGGTCAGAATTAGGAATTATGTATAATTCCTGTGAGGTTTAGTAATTATACATATTTACTGAAATTTCAGTAATTATGTATAATAACTAATTATACATTTTTACTGTAACATATATATCTACATAATGTTATGGAGATACCGTCAACAGTGTTTCTGAAGTCAGAATGTATGTTACTACATAATATTATGTAGATACACGATACTTTTCCATGTTTGCTAATGTACGCATCTCCATAATGTTATGGGAATACAATCAACTGACAATGCGTTTCTGTGATCAATGCATATATATCTACATAATGTTATGTAGAAAGAGGTAGCTGAGTTCTGTATTCAGAGTAGATATTCTCCATAATGTTATGTAAATGCAGTCAATTGTGTTTCTGTGTCCAGTGTCTATGTATCTATACAATGTTATGGAAATACAGTCAACTGACAATGCGTTTCTGTGATCAATGTAGCTGTAGTCAGCAGTTTTTCTGCATTCAGGGTAGATATTCCCTCATATTGTTATCAAGATACAGTCAACTTTTCCCTGAATTCAAAATATAACGATTCCATAAGTACCAACAACATTTAAATGCACCTGCCAATATACGCAATATGCAGATAAATGTACACCAAACTACATATGTATACTAAGGTATTGCCGTCTATAATCTGTTCTAAATGCATAAATTGTGAACTGAGGTTTGTATCGTAGGGTATTAAGGATACTGAATAACAAACGGATACCGAAGCTACTGTGAATTGTCTCTTTAGTGCGGATGAAATCAAAACATTTAGAAATTCATAAACCGTGATATTTGTCAAATTATTCTATTATAGAAATATGAAAGCGAAAATCGGGTTTAAACAAAATTTTCTGAAATTTTGATATTGCAAGTTTCCAAATAAAATCGGTTTTCGGGGCAGGACTAACCTGTTGGCTACTGGGTTGGTGAATATATTCATCTGGCCTTCTTAAAGCAGTGGACGAAACAACAAAGGCCACAACACATAGCTGACTTACCACAGTCTAAAACATAAAAAGGGTGGATAGAATGATTAAGGAAAGCTTGCGATATAACAAATGACCAACTGTAGCAGCAAAGTCTGTTGCTGAATCCTGTTAACTGGATTCATTATAAGTTTGTTTGCAGGCGTAGCTAAAGTCGGCTTAATGCCATAATTCTTAATGTAAACATATTTTTATAACGAAAAATCATGTCGTCACTTTTTGTGGATTATTTCAATACCGAAATTGTATTTAGGAGTTCTCGATCTGTAGATGCCTCAACAGGTTATGTCTATGTGACGTAGATGTAAAAAAAATGTATTAAAATTATATACAATAGAAAATTGAGGAAATCAAACAGAGAATAGGGGCATTAAATAAATATGATTAAAGTAAGCACTGTACTATTGTTATAATGCAAACATGCAAAGCTAAAATCAGATTCCATTTTTTTCAATGCATTTAATTATTTTGCTACTTTGATAGCAAGACTGGTATATCGATCGGATGTTACTGAAAATTTAGTTTCTGTAATAAGTTAGAGTTAAAAAAATATATGTATTTTGTACAAAGGTTAACCTATACTTTTTTTATCTATAATGGTTGTACAATTATATAAATACTTTCACAAGATAAATCCTCATATCATTCAATAAATATAAGAATTCTTTTCACAATTTCCCTAAAAACAGCTAGGTGTGTCTATTTTTTTTTTTTTTTTCATTTGAGTATTCTGTTGGGAGAATGATTTTACAAGGAAATTCACATTTCAATTTAAAAAAAAAAACAAAAAAATTTCCTATAGGTTCCTTTAAAGTTTTATCAAAGCAGAACTGCGTCTCCGTTTAATGGATTAAATTTGTGTATTAATTCTTGTATGTGGGTTGCATACTTATGTCGTGGTCGATGGACGTACAGACAGACAGACAACCAGAATAAAATCATAGACCGTTGTTCATGTTGATTTTCGGCCGCAGTTGACTGTACAAGTATGCAATCAAAATAATAATATTGTAAAAATGTTGTATTTTCGTCTTTTCATAAATGTTCATATTTTTATGTATAAATCTGACAAATTATCAACCACATTCTTTTATCTCTGCACGACATTAAAATTGGTTCTACTGAAAGCTTTACAAAAATGTTAGAATGAAAATACGTATGCTTTTCAACATACGTTTACATGTAATCTTATGGAACCTAAACTTTCCATTGTTCATCGTTCCTTTGATTTTGATTCTCTTAGTACCTTTGTGAATATAGAAATAGTATCCTAATGGTCAATTTTCACGACTCCTTCAAATTACATATTACATTTAGCCTTTCATTATCTAATGACCAGAAACTAATTGCTCTAGTGCGGTTGTTTGAAACAGAATACTTTTTCCGGTCAAATTTTGTTTCTATTCAAGAGCATCACATTATAGCTTTATTCTGATAAAATATAAAAATCCAGTTCAAAGATTCTTGGATTTCTTTTGTATACTAGATTTTCTTGTTTCCCGTTTTTATAGAAATTTCACAGCTGTAATGCAAATTCTTCGCCGAATTATGTCTTGCGAAATTAAAAAGTTCCCTCTAATGGAAACAAACCGTCATATCACATTTGTAGAACAATGATAATTAAAGTATACGTTTAAAATATTGAGGAAATATTGTATAATTATTTCAAATCTGAATTCTTTAAAACATTTCCTGTATAATCATGTTCGGCGTTCTTTTCCTGTTTCCAATACACGAGGCATCCGTAGTCGACTTAATCCAGTCTTTTCAGAGCCAAAAAAATACAAAATCTCACAGACACTTTTTAAGTCCGTAAATGATTATTCACCACTGAAAACACAGAATAGAAGTTTAAACTCGTTATTATAAAATCATTCTCTCTCATTGAAATTTAAGATCAGTTCAAATCACCGACTGTACATTTGTATATCATTCGTCCGTACTGCCGAAAATTTACAAGCGGAAATAAACCACTTGGATATAGTAGTTACTAAAATTTGAAAGACTGTTTATAAATAAACTGAGATTTACTGCTATTTATGTTGCAATAATATGCAGAATAAAATATATATTTTGATCAATAAGTGAAATTGAAATTAAAGAAATCTATAGGGAGTCATCAAATTTACAAAAAATAGTTTAGAAATAAAACAAAAACTGATGAAAAACAAAATCATTAAATAAAAACAAAAATAACAAATCACTAAAATGACCTTTCTTCATTATTTCATTATTTTCGCTGGGCGAAGAAAACATTTACAGTAGTTTATATCAGAGAAAATAGACTGAAACTTAAAATAATACACTAGTCCCTCCATTATAAGGCCACCCCTTCTGCAAAGCAAAGTTGGCCTTATAATGGAGGTGGCCTTTCTTGGGAAGTATCAAGTTAAAGATGGATTGCAAATCATTTGATAAAAAACAAAAAAATCCTGTACCAAAAGTTTTTGGTACGTTTTTTTTTGTATTTTTGTATATGTATTTGATTATACAACTAAAAAACTTTATACTTATTATATACTATTTCTAAATCTTAAGTTTCCTTATGTCAAACATTGAGCAGAAGGGATAAGAAATTAAATCTAATTGTCATATCTTTTTTTTGTTTGTGTTATTGATTTAATTGTAAAGGTAATTAATTTGGAACAAACCTGACCTAATTAAATACCAAGTGTCAAAAATTACAATATCATTAACAAATTGATTTCAACTAACGAGCTTGGTATTTCATGTATGTCTTCCTTTTTTCAATTTGAGAAAACATAAAGCAAACTTCCTCAGCTTTTTTTATAGTACAATGTATATTTTATATGAATTACTTATAGAAACATCTAAACCTACTACATGATATTGCAGTAAGTTGATAAATTGTTAATACATTTGTATACATTTATAATTTGCTTAGTTTGTTTACTTGTATAATACATTATAACACTATTTTTTTTAAGATTGATAGAAAATTCATTTACTAGAATTCATAAAAGTGGCCTTTACTGGGAGGGAATACCTTCATTTTAGACATGAGTTTAGCGGCGAGCACTCTTTGACCCATCTTTCAAAATAGCGTTTTGTTCCTCCATTTTTCCTTTCTAGATTGCGGTCATGGAGTTAGTAGTCTACCTGTATGGGTTTTATGCGTATGTTTATTCTACTATAGGGAAACGGGACAGAGAAAGGGGAGGTTTGGGTGCCCATAAACCGGTTTAACCCTACCGCTGGCTTTTGCTAGTGCCGGTACTAAGTCCGGCTGTCCCGAGTTCCTATCGTTGTTTATGTTTGTCTTTTGTATTTTTATTGTGGGTTTTTTCTTGTGCAATTCCTATTTACTTTCTGGCATGTGGCTATGTGTTTCGGCCATTGTAGGTGTTTCCTGTCATCTTTTTTATTCCATGAAAGGGGTGGCCTTTGGTTGGATAAGGGAGGTGGCCTCTTGTGGGAGGTCAAAATGCATTAAAAGTGGTTAAGGCATGATAAATGTGGCCTTATAAAGGAGGTGGCCTCTGTAGGGATAGGCCTTATAATGGAGAGACTACTGTATTTATAAAAGATATAAATGATTCAGACCATACAAACACATGTACATGACTTGTTATTGCTTTTTAAGATCAATCTACATCTTTGGATTGAAATGGTAAATTTCAGTTCAATATTTAATTCATATAGAATATTACATGGGTAAGTCGGTATTGCATGCTGTAGCAAAGCGAGACGTCAAACATCCCGAAGGCTTGCCTGCTAATATTTTTTACAGCCCGCCACAGGAAGTGGCGAGGTATTATGTGATACCCTCAGTCGTGTGTTCGTCCGTCCGTCAGTCCGTCCCGGAAGGTTTCCGACTGATAACTTACGAACGAAATAACACAAGGTATGCAAGTTGTTTACCACAAAACTCAGGTCAAGTTAGATTTTGTGTTCAGAGGTCCAATAGGTTCTGGAGTTATGCCCCTTGAAACTTAGAAATTTTGCGAATTTTAGGGTTCCCGACTGATAACTTGAGAACGAAATAACACAAGGTCTTCAAACTTTGTAAGTTGTTTACACAAAACTCAGGTCAGGTTCGATTTAGGGTTCAGAGGTCCAAGGGGTTCTGGAGTTATGCCCCTTGAAATTTTGAAATTTTGCAAATTTTAGGGTTTTGTTCACTTAACATGCGAATGAAATAACATACTGTCTTCAAACTTGGTATGTAAATTGTTTACCACAAAACACAGGCCAAGTATTATTTTGGGTTCAGTGGTACACATAGTTGGACCCCCCTCATAGTTCTGGAGTTATGCCCCTTTTAACTTAGAAATTTTGTGAAACGTGGCGAGGTATCATGTAATGCACAATTAATATTTTTTTCATAAGAGGGACCCGAAACCCAATTTCCCGAAAAACCGTAACGAATTTTAAATATTTTCCAGATGGGCGGGGGGGGGGGTTTGGGGGTTGGGCAGGTCACCCTGCTCCCCTAAATCCGCCACTGCAATTGGGGTTTGATCCAAAGTTGGCCACACTAGTCCTTTGGTGGTCCGCTAGAAATTTATGTTCCGAAGGCTTTTGCCTTATAAAACGTGTCAGTCTGCCGAGGGTTTTCTTAAACATTGAATTCTATGAGAAACACATTGTGTCATTAAAATATTTCTGAAACCACAAATATTGCTACGGTCAAGCAAGTGGCAAAACTTTCAGTTTACCGGAATTAATATTTACACCCCAAGCTCTCTACCTTTCCCTGACTCGCCGTCGTAAAAAGAGAACATTGTATACATTTGTCAGGTTTTCATGTCTGATATCATTTAACATCGATGAATCTAACACATTGTGTAAGTTTGGGGTGTTAATTTTGACTTCATTACAATAAAAGTTTTGCCACTTCCTTGATCGCAGCAATAATATTACTTGTTATGATTGGACGGCTGGTAGTCCTTTTTTCAAAATTATGTCCCCAGGTCAGCGAAAAAACCCCAAAATGTTTACTGTAAACATATTTTATTAAATAATTCATTATATACATATACAAACACAATAATATAGAACAATATAACAATACAATTAGAATTATTAAATAGGATTCGGAAACAAGTTGAAAAACTTATATAAATCCGTTTCCTGATGAAATAAAATTTACAAATATTAAAGAAGTATGCTCTAAACGCAGATTTCTGAATTGAATCACTTAATAAATCAAAATTTCTTTTTCTATTAACATTTTTTTATCTATTCAAAATAAAGATAAACAGGTTCAGCGACGAGTTACATGTACTTGGTTGAAAAAAAAAAGATTCTTTAAATTTTGACATATAAAAGTAAAAAGGAATAGAAAAAAATACACATATTATAACAAAATCTAGACAATGTAAATAAGCACAAAACAATTACATTAAAATACATTACATTAGTAGAAGAAATAAGATTAATCAAAATTACATATAAATTGAAGAAAAAAATGGGCAATGATCACATGCAATTACGGGTGAAGAGTCGAAAAAGAAAAACAATGGCGAGTTCAAATAACTGTGTACGCAATACTAAAACCGTTCAAAACGTTTAGAGTTTAAGATGAAGGATTGCACTGCCAAGAAAATTTCTAAGTTTCGTTCAAAACTAAACTCGGGAGATCCAAACAGTAAGTGATCACATGAAATTAAGGGATCTAAAAATATGGCTCTATAAATTGTTGTCTTTGTATATTATAACGAGGGCATTGTAAAATGAAATGGTTTGTGGTTTCAATATCGCCACATTGGCAAAGTGGAGAGTCAACTATATTTTTGGAGTAAAGATGTTGATTTAAGGAGCTGCAATGCATTCGAAGTCGAGAATGGAAAATTTGACCGAGTCTTCTTCCGATGAAATAGTACGGTGGCTTTTGAGAGCGATTCGGATTCAAATTAGATTTAAAAGAACTAACAGAGGTGCTAAACTTAGTACGATCTGGTAGAAGATTCCATGAACGAATGCTTTACAAAATGTTTGGATCATAGTTTACGTTGGACCCGAAAAAGAAACACATTTAAGGTGTAATCATATATTTCTATATCTGTTTCCTGTCGAATGTATATAGAATTTAAAAGGTCAATGTCAAATAATATGGTTGCCGAAAAGGAGCGCATTTGAAGGGGACTTGAAGGGGTCTACCCTGGGGAGGGGGTAACTTCCTATATATTGGTATACGGGGACGTGCGACAAATTTGGGTGCTTATTTTACAAATTCTAGTATTTATTTGATGCTCATTGTCCCCCTTTTCATATTTATTTTGGTCTATTTTCAACATATCTGGTATTAATTTGGGTTGTTTTTTCAATTTCGTATAAGTATTGTGAAAATTCATTAAAACATAGGTAATCAACGATTACAAAGTTCGCCTCGTTATGGCACCTTGTCGCAGCAACCAAATTTTCCCTTGATGCTGACATTCTATCAAAATTGCATACATATGCAAGGTTACCTGAACCAACAATGTACAGGTTCTGAGCTATGACATTAATGTAAGTCATTCATGCGTAAAATGTAGGTTTAAGTGACCTAATTTTATCTGAATGCTGAGCTACTTTCACAGATGCACTCACATGCACATGCAAGATGATCCTACCATGTCAGTACATGAGATCTGATTCCTGACATGAACATGAATGTAAGACAATAAAGCGGAAAATGTAGGTCAAAACGACCCAATTTTGCCTGGATGCTGACCTACCATCAGAGATGCATGCATGTGCAAGGTTAGATGATCCTACCATGTACATTGACTGAGATATCAACTCGGATGTAAACTCAAATGTAAGTCAGTCAAGCAGAAAATGTAGTTAAAAGTGATCAAATCTTGCCTGGATGCTGATTTACCATCAGAGATGCATGCATGTGCAAGGTAAGATGATCCTACCATGTACAGTGGCCGAGATCTGAACTCGGACCTAAACTTGAATGTAAGTCAGTCAAGCGGAAAATGTAGGACAAAGTGACCTAATTTTGCCTGGATGCTAACCTACCATCAGCGATGCATGCATGGGCAAGGTTAGATGTTTGTATCATGTACAGTGACCGAGATCTGAACTCGGACATAGACTTAAATGTAAGTCACTCAAGCGGAAAATGCAGGTCAAAGTGACCTTATTTTGCCTGGATGCTGACTTACCATCAGAGATGCATGCATGTGCAAGGTTAGATGATCCTACAATGTAGAGGGTCTCATTGGGGTCTAAGCGTGACACGGGATCGACCGTTTTTCTGTAAGCGTGACTCGTGAAAGTCAAATTATTGTGCGTGAAAACGGGAAACGAAGTAGAGCGGGATACGTGAAATTAGATAATGATTCTTCGGGAATTCGGGAAATTGAGAATTTTACTAAGCGGGAATTTCAATTTTTCGTTATCAAAAACTTTAATGTCTGTACAACTCAGAATGAGTGACATTCTGCAAGATACCTTTTGATCTTCGACTTGATCCTATTAGATTGTATCGGAAAATATTTATAAACCGACGGAATATAGGATGGCCAGTACTCAAAACCATGAAGATTTGAAAATTGAACCTGCATGTATGTGAGAGAGTTTTCGGAAATAGCCAGACTCCTTCATAAGTTGACAGAACAGGGTGAAAATGTTTAATTTCAGGAGAGTGTCAGGTGACAAACTTGAAAAGTGTCTTGTGTAGGCTAAAATTTTCGGATACCCATGGATACCAGTTAAACATAACTATTAGACACCGAAACCAGCTCCTTTCGAATAAGAGCTGAATTATCTCAAATACGGGTTGACAAAGAGACCATGACAGCTAATTTTAGTACAAGCTTGACGAAATACACAAGAACGCAGTTATGACGCAGCTCGTCGTAAATTACTTGCAATAGCGTCTGCTATAAAGCATTTCTAGATGAACTGCCGTTCCTTGTTAGGATCATGGTGTCCTTGACTGGCTTTAAAATTTCAAGAACCATGGAAGACTTATTGTGTCTGCAAGGTTTAATATCAGTATGCAAGGTGTAAACACTTGATTCACTCAGAATAAAAAGAAGTCTAAAATTGTGAAAATTCAGGCACTGAAACTTTGTATTCCTATGGGTTTTGTGGCTTCAGGATCGGTTTTCCAATTATGTTCATCGTGTCTGAGTTTTGTCCAAAATGATCGACAGCTAGGTATTAAGTTTAACTAATATAAAACTTTCAAAAGCCTTCTCTTCTTAGCGTTAACTGCTGACTTGGCTTACACAATCAAAATAACATTTTATCCGTAAAAAACGTATCACTGTTTACATGTTACTCTATTTTCTAAATAGTTAATTTATAAGCGTGATCTGGAAAAAACACAAAAATGATAAGCGGGATACGGGAATTTAACAATTCGTTAAGCGGGATCCGGGATCAGAACCCCCCAATGAGACCCCCAATGTACAGTGACCGAGATCTGAACTCGGACATACTAGTAAACTTGAATGTAAGTCACTCAAGCGGAAAATGTAGGTCAAAGTGAATTACTTTTGCCCGGATGCTGATCTTCCATCGGAGATGCATGCGTGTGCAAGGTTGAATCGAACTCAAAATATCACTTCTATTTTGAATTTACAAATTTTGAATTTTATATGTCATATTTTAGAACTTGCCCCTTTTTCTCCTAATCATACAATAAAATAAATTTACATTTTACATTCGTATTTTTATGGGTGTCATACATAAGGGCAGTATTTATTCGGGTATGGATTTCGATCATAATCTAGTATTAATTCGGGTACAATTTTTGGACCCCCAGCCGCACGTCCCCGTAAAAAACATATGACAGTTACCAGTTGGGGACTCTACGCGTGATCTGTGAAAATTCTTTAGTTTGAAACAAGTGTCACTCAAAAAGATAAAGATCTGTAAATAATTTGTATCGTTATTTGTGAAAAAAATACAAGCGTGATTCTTGGTCTTTTGCGTCAGTCAGATAAGATTTCACTGGGAAAAAATTAAAGAAACTTATAAAAGATATCTTCTTTACGATGGTACTAGTATATTAAAGACACTCAAAATTTTATTTTTGACTTAATATGTCGAAATGCCGATTTAGTATGTGGAGATCACGACTTAATAAGTCGAGTGCTTGACATAGTATTTCGAGATCACGACTTAGTATGTTGAGATCACAATTGAGTATGTCGTGATCACGACTTAGCCGAGCGCTCGATTTGTGTATTTCAATATCATAACTAAAGTAAGTCTTGATAAGGCGAGCGCTAGACTTACTTTATCAAGATCACGATTAAGTATGTCATGATCATGACTTATGACACGGTGATCTTATGGTGGCTTTGTGTTGTTATTACTCCCCTTTGGGTCGTTGTCCCTTTGACACATTCCCCGTGTCCCTTTTTTTCTACTTAGTATGCAGCACGACTTAATAAGTCGAGCGCTAGACTAAGTATGTCGATATCACGACTTAAAAGGTCGAGTGCTTGACTTAATTACTATGTCGGGATCAAGACTTAGTATTACAAATTACTATATAAGTGTATTGAAACATTGTAAATAATAACTTTTAATATCTTTGGAATGACCGACTGCTTGGATGTAGGGGGCCACTCGAGTTTGAATTTGATATGGATTTTTTAAAAACACCCTCTCAAACAGTACACTTAACAAAATATAGACTCATTAACATTGTAATTTTCATAACACTAGAAAAAACGTATTATTAGATTGTATGCAGCATTAAGGGCGGAAGAGGGGGTCCGATCCCGAAAATTTAAGAATTATTAAAGTATTTTCCATAGATATTAACCCCGGAAATTTCAAGGTTTTCATTCTATCTGGAGTCCATGATTTGGTGTTTATAGGGAAAAAGATTTGAAAGCAACAACAAGACATTTTATATTTGGAAGTCATATTAAATGCTGACCGATGTGATAAATATAGAATCCACAATCGCACCGAGTGGAAATATAGTTTCCATAACGAGAACTAGTTGATTTTGAAATTTCTCACATCGAGTTAAATAAATTTTGCAAATGTTTGAAAGCGAGGCGTGTCGAGCTTTTAAACATTTGAAAGTTTATTTAACGAGATGTGAGGAACATAATTAACGTAAGTCGTGGAAAGTGTTTCTCTTATGACTGGACGAAAAACACCGAGGATTATATTCCGAATTAATTTGGTGGGAAATTTCACGAAACTTGTTCTCCTCTCTAGAGAGGAGAACAAATGTTTCCACACCGTTAGGGAAATGAAAAATTGGATAGAAATTAGAGAAACGACATTTCTACACTACTTTTCAAATTTTTAAACGCGAGTCTCGCCTTGTGTCATGACGTTACAATGGTAGATTCTCCAACTGTTCAGGAAACTTGAAAACAGGAAAGAAATTAGAGAAAAATATTTCACCTCTCTTCCTACCATATCTATTCGGAACATAATCCACGGTATTTTACACATGTCATTAGAGAAACATGCAACTTAAACACGTTAATTATGAAATTTCTCACATCTTGTTAAATAAGCCTCGTTTTCAAACATTTGAAAAATTTATTTAACTCGATGAGTAAAATCTCATAATCAACTTAGTTCTCGTTGTAGAAACTATATGGTTAACGGATTGCAAACACACATCAGTACATGTTAATCATAACTTAATCGAAAGTTATGTAATTAAATCACATATAATAAGATATTCGATTTTCAATACTACCGCATTTCTCTCGGTCGTGTTAAAGATCGGTATACTTAGTAGAATCACATTTTCAAACTGGCGGAGATGATCAAAATACTTTTGGATATCTAAATGTCATCTGATTGGTGACGGCCCAGTGCGTGTTACACACCGATAGTCCAAAGGCCCGATAGTCCAAAGGTCCGATAGTCCGAAGGTTCGATCGTCCTATCGTCCGAAGGTCCGATTGTCCGAAGGTCCGATATTTCGAATGTCCGATAGTCCGAAAATGACCCTATATAAACCGAGATTGGAAAAAAGTGTAGACATTTATTTCTAAAAAAAGTCGCAAATATTGCTGTAAGAGGGCTAGAATTGTAAGGAACAAAGGAAATCAAAGTTCCGAGTCATGGCCAATACGAGAACACGAGAGACACAATGACGCAAGACAACCACAAAACACAGAAATAAAAACTAAAAACACCAAGGCACTCACAGTATGAATAGGGTCTGTAAGTCTCGTCATGTGACTTACGAGAATCCACGATAAACAGGCAATTCGAAAACGTTTCCCGCCAAAACATGACGTCTGAATATTATGACGTTCAAATTTTTGTTTGAAACGTTATATATCTTTGTTTAAAATGTAACTTCCGGGTACAACTTTTGATCCCGGAAGTTCCAAAATTGTACGAGACTTACAGGCCCTATTCCCATAAAGCCGTGAGTGACATCAGGTGCTCCAGAAAGGGTAAGCATGGCTTATTTACCTTTCCGGAAAAGCAGAGGATCTCAAAAGATTTTTTTTGAGATTCAAAATGTCAGGTTCATTTCACTTTAAAACAAGGAATTAATCGAAAACCTGAAACTACCGCATCAGCAATCATTCTCTAACGACGATTGTTTCAAAGGAAGGGTGTAATTTCTCAATTTGTGTTCGCCGCTTGGGGTCAGTGCAAGGTATTGGAAACAATTGGGTATCTGTCGTCTGTTCGCATTTAACATTTCTACCATCTTCACTCAAACTACAGTAGCATATGTAGCAATTTTACAGGAGTGATATACATGTACGGAAGTCCTTTTACAACAATTGTTCATTCCCTTCGGATCCATTAAAACTCATGACTGTCAGCGCGCACCATAGTTTCACATTTGACCCTTCGAAAAAAAACATATTTTGCAATCTCCTCTGAAACTAAAACTTTAAATGAATCGTGTGTCTTTTACAAAAATCCATTTCGTACTCACGGATATGGTATTTGGGACACTAATTCCCGATATTGCATGTATGCAGCTTTTTGGTAGTTATTAAATGCCTTGCTTGAACGAAAAAACTTTTTACTAGTATACTTCTTGAAATTGTTCACATTAGACTTGTTGTTGAAATAAAGGGCTAAACTGAACACGCGGACATGCATTTTAAGATAAATCAAAGTTCTCATTGAACATGCAGACATGCATTTTAACATAAATCAAAGGTCTCATTTTTTTATTCAATAAAAATTGAATGAAGAAGATCAAATCGATAATTGAGGCGTTCAATACTAAATAGAAACGACATTATAATTGCGTGGGTATAAAAATAGTTGTTCATTCTTTCACCATTTAACTCGTTTTTAATACGTTTCCTGATTTTATTTCAAGTAAATGTGTAGGTCATTATAACAGCGTGAAAATACTATGAACTAAACATTCATTAAACAGAATATCCTACATCACAGTTGTATTTAGGTTATTTTGCTCAACATCTTCAAAAACGATTTGTGTACAATGAAAACCAACCGTAATTGTTCGCAATTTGTTGAAGTTTGAGGTTGGATAACTAAATGTTGTATTCCTCCCCCTTTTGTCCGTATACAATAAAAGCGTTTCTGTTGTTATGTTAAGTAAATAGTACACTTTTTAAAAAGAAGTACACGAATTGATCAAGTCGAAAATGCTCTATGTTTTGAACTTTTAAGCTTTTCTTACGGCACTGGTGTATATTTCGGCAGAGGATGAGAAATACCATTATCTTGCTTTCTCCCGATTTTTGTAAAATGTATGTCCATATTTCCAAATATGTTGTGTGTGAGTCTTTTTTATTTGTATTGTAAAAAGTTATTGCTTCATTTTCATATAATTACATTTCATGCATATTCATTTGAATTTGATAGGCGAACACCAATCACGTGGCATATCAATGTGAATTTGCAATTCCGATGAAACACATTTGATCACATGTTCACGTGGCGGATTAATTTGTAAAAATAGAATCATAATGTACATGATGTACTATCCTGTAAATAATTTGTGTTTTCTTACATTTCGGTTAAAATGTAATTATAAGAATTGAATGCATTATTTTGAAGTTTCATAGGGATTATGAAAGTGTTGACTGGGTGCACATTTTCAACATGAAGCGCTACCGCGCTTCATTAAAAAATGTGCTTTGGTTAACACTTTCATACCCCAATGAAACTTCAAAATAATGCATTCAATTCTTAAGAAAATGCATAGCGCTAAAACCCTGCGACAACGTCTTGAGCTATTGCATTTAGTTATCACTAGATTGTTCTGTCTGGTTCACGATTAAGTTTTCTTTTGTTTTACTATTTCTAAGATTGTAATTTTTACATAAGGGCTAGCCACCATTCTTTTTTCTGATCACTTAAATTTTGTTCTGTTATGCAGTGAAATCCTTGCAGGAGCTCTGTTGCTCACAATCAGGCAGGTCAAACAGGGGTGTGTTACTAATAACTTGTAAACCACTATAAGATAAATGTTTCCCGGATGACAGCAGATCATTCAAATTTAAAATAAAGTTTGTTCTTTTCTTTATCTAAATCTGACTTCATTACCGGAATTGACATGTCCATTATGGCGGGTGTGTGATAAAGAGGAGATGCTTACACTTCCGGTCACTTAATCTTGCCCACAGTTTTAATTGGGTTCCGTGTTGCTCATCTGTACGTGTGTCCGAGTTTCTCTTCCTTGTGCTATACAGATTTGATGTCTTTACTTCTTTGAGTTTCCGATGTTGTTATTGTTTTTGGAAAATATTTTTTTAAACTAACCTTATACTATTTTAATATCCTTCATCATACAAACAGTAGTCACAGGTTTGTAAATGCAACAGCATATATTATTCCAATCTCCGAAACATATGCATAGGTCTTTCTACGTCAGATTATCGCATCTGCAAGACTGTTTCCTCCACATTAGGTCACCGTGCCCTTTTCACAGTGACATGGTATATATCATGATGTTTTCATATTGTGGCGTCATATAAATCATTTCGAGTTGAATCTCTCTTCCGGTGTGTCAGAGGTGATACCTGACGTAGTAGTAGTTGATTATATGTTGTAATTGCTTTTTCCGAGTCTTCTTTTCAGGCAACGAATGACAGTAAATGCAAGAACACTAAGCAAGTTAATTTTATGTTTATTGACAACCCCACTTTATGAACAAAAAGTCAAGATACATGGATGTAGCACTGCATACTTAACATTTAGCAATAAATTACGCTCAAACCGGAGCTTAAGGCCGTCTCAAACTTACTATGATGTATCAGCATAGCTCATGGCCTGGTGGTGATTTCAAGATGAATAACAACAATAAAAGCGTTGTTCCATTGCTTTGATTATCCATGTATTTGTTAAGACATTATTTCATGTGCATATACTCCATATCCTTTTATTGTTAATTGTTGGTGATATGGTCAATATTTTTCAGGGTAGAACGATTGTGTTTTGTGCATAGATCGTTTGTTCTTATTTCAAGAAGCAATTTTATTATAAGTATTGAACATCATTTAATCAAATATCATAAGAAAGAACAGTTTTATGGAGCCGTGATCATTCCAAAAAAAAAACTATTCATTCAAAATTTCAGAGACATATACTATTCTAATCTTCAGTTGTCCGTACTAAAAACGTAATTCAAAATATTAAGCCAGTAGTCTAAATCTTAGACATCTTCTGTCATCAAAAAGTTTAATGAGTATTGCTAGGTATACATAGTTTAGATATAAAAAGTAAAAGGTTCTTATACGACTGTTAAAAGACAAACTAATGTCGCAAACAAAACGAAAAAATTCAAACACAACAATCAAAACAAAAGCAATCATATTTTTAATCTCAAAACAGTTACGAGTCATACGAGGGGTAATATCATGTACTTAGCACAACAATCAAAAATAAAACATTGTTTTGTCTCAAATCAATCGTGAGTCGAATGGAAGGGTAATCCTATCTTTAAACCTCATTGTGACTTCAAGATGAAGAACAAGAATAAAAGCACACTCACATTGCTTGGTTCTACCAAATTACCAAATATCTGTAGAGACTTTGTCTCATTTGCATTTACTCCATATCATTTCATTGTGTAATAATCAATCAATACAAATCAATGCTTTCGGGATTAGAAATGAAGTGACAATTTCTATATCAATCGCCATTTTAAGGCAGATCAAAGCAAAGCATTGACCAATTCAAAAGAAAAAAAAACAAAAGATTTATCAAGATCAAAGACACAACAATACCCAAAAGGATCCAAATTAAAAGTCAAAATCAGATACATGTAAGTTCACTAAGTTGAATGTCATATTGAACTTTCTGTCGAACAATACAGTAGACTAATATGTTATACATTTTTGAAATTATGGATTTCCTTTGTTTGGGTTCTAGTGCTGCTGATGAGGAATAAATTTCCGAAATGGCCATACAGCTCATTAAAATGATTGCAGTTGGAGTTAACATATGAGTTATGGTCTCGTGTTCATTTACTCCATATCCTTTCATAAAATACTATCACTGGGACTTGGCAGTTGCTTTTCGATACCCTGTTACATCCTGTGATCACAAACTTGTGTTTGGCCGACTTTTTCGCGGGAAGTTTGGCGTATAGCCAAAAGCAATAAAGATGACAAGTTTATTTTGTGACAACTAATGTAAACCACACAATCA
>MJUU01046261.1:2734-18373 GCA_002080025.1 Modiolus philippinarum | reverse complement strand
TTTGTGACAACTAATGTAAACCACACAATCACTCATGTTTTTTTTTTATTTTGTGACAACTAATGTAAACCACACAATCACTCAAGTTTTTTTTATTTTGTGACATCTTATGTAAACCACACAATCACTCATGTTTTTCCATAACTGTTGATTGTGTGTATTCTCAATCAGAATTAAACATTCTAGATGAGGTTCTCCCTTCTCCCGCCCCTCCCTTTCCCCTTTCTCCCGTCCCTCTTACCCTGATTCCTTGACTCGATCTTTTTCTCCTTTCTCCTCTCCCTTTTATCCCAGTCTCTCGGGCCCTTTTGCCTTGTCCTCCACCCAATTTAAAGTTCAAAATTGAATCGACCCTTTCTCTTAATATCAATCACAATTCTTTAATATCGATTGTCAAAAAAGGTCAGTTTCAAGTTTAGATGTGACTGCTTCAAATTACCGGTCTAATTGCTAGAAAATTGTTTCACATTTCATTCCATTAACGAGATTCTGCATACAAGTAATGAAGTGTGTTATTGCCATTAAACATATATTACAGGTTGAAACATTGTATTTTTACCTTTATAAAGGATACGCGAAGTACACGGCACTGAACAAGAGTAACTTTAACCATTGGTAAATACAATATTTTCATAATTTTTAAGTGTCACATTGCCAATATCGCCACTCCATCCGAACCTTATTAGGTGTGAAATCTTACAAGATGTGCTAAAATCTGCATCTACCTAGAAGCTTACATCATGTGAATTAAAATCTCCTTTTCAAAATCCAATATGGCATTCCCTTTGGCCTGTAGAAATTGGGCAGATATCGTTGAAATCACAAGAAAACCAATTGAAAAATTCACATTTGAGATTTTAACAATTTTTGCTCAAATGTAATAGTATCATAAATCACTTGGAATCAAATTTATCAATTATTTTTGATTCGCAGTGGCCTAAAAATTAAATTTTGATCAGACTATTTATAAACATTGAAGCTTTTTAATTCGACCGATTTTAAGAAATGGGTCATTGATCCTGTGGAACGCAAGCAAAGAAATCATATCAAAATCTGATATACATTACTTTTCTGTAGACGACTGTGCTATATCAAATAACGACTTCAAAACTTTTGCTTCCATAGCTTCCAAAAGAATTCCAGGCAATGTATTAGAAAGATAATTAAAAAAACTCATATCGTGGCTTACATGTAGTATGAAAAAATAGTTGAAACCCAGAGACATATCAAATGTTGAACTTATTAACCACGCCAAAAGACATATCAAATGTTGAACTAATTAACGGGAAGACTATTTTTTTAACAATTATTGAATCCTTTGAAATATGAATGGAAGAGTTATCTATAGTTTCAAGTTATCACTCCCTCCTTCGTATTGTAACTATATGAACTGCAACTACATATTTATTTGCATAAAAGCATAACGTATTTGAAATGATTGTAGGAATAAAACAACATTTTATACTTTCAAATATATTGAAGAAAGGTAACCAATTTGGTAAGTTTAATTTCTTCCATTTGCATTTAATTTTTGAATTAAAATATACTGATTTTTTTAATGGTGACTTCAAGATGAGTATCAACAATAAAAGGGTTGTTCGATTGCTTGGTTTAATCATGTATTTGTAAAGACTTTTCTCGTGTTCATTTACTCTATATCCTTTCGTTGTTGATGAATAAATTACAGTTTCTATTTTATCTTGTTATGCAATGTATATCCACGCTTTGAAATATTTTTGTGAAGAATTAACATATCTATTTGGTAACTTCTTATGCCCCCCAGATCAAGGATCGGGTGTAACTGTTTTTGCCCTGTCCGTGTGTGGTTGTGTGTCTGTCTGTGCGTTCGAAACTTTAACCTTTGCTATAACTTTTGAACTATGTAAGATAGACGTTTCATACTTGGCAAGTGTATTGGTCTAGCCAAGAAGAACATAATTGTGAAAAAAAATTAGGTCAGGTCAAAGGTCAAGGTCTTAGATGTAAAAAAGGGGTAAAATTAGGTCTTTTCACATATTTGCTTGTGGAATCTATATTATTCATCATATTGGGATGGGGTTTGCTTTATATCACAGCTAATAAAATTGCGCATATGTAATATGCCGACAGATTTGAGGTCGCACTTTCTGTTTTTGAGAAACAAGAGACCCAAAGGGGGCCAAATGAGAAAAAAAATATCTTTAAATTGTTTTGTTAGATCTTGATGCAGTTTTTTTCTGTTTGTTTCTTATAGCATGTTTATACAGATACGTTAAACAAATTAAACCATTTCAGAAAAAGGGGTTAAATTTGGTTTTTGAATAAGGTAATAAATAACTTTAGAACTATGTAAGATAGACTTTCAATACTTGGCAAGTGGACAGGTCGGGTCAAGAGGAACTAAATATGCAAAAAAAGAATAAAGTCAGATCAAAGGTCAAGGTCACAGTCAAATAGGGTATTTTCATTTTTTTTACTGTAGAATCTGGGGGCATATTTAGTGTTTCACAAACACATCTTGTTTTTATATTTGTCACACTAATTACTGATTGGTCCTTTGAACAATCTGGTATTATTATACGGTATTTGGTTTGTGAATTTTTTACATCAATGAACTGGCTGTCTACGTGACATGATTGATATTTAAAAATAGCCTCAATCCGTCGATGGACATTTTAGCGAAATGGATGGAATTTTAGCGACAAAAATATGTATATTTTAGGACATTTTAGCGAAATTGGAAAAAAATAGATTGACATTTTAGCGACAGATATATTGTCAATGCCTCCTCCATTCGCCGTTCTCCGTGTTTTTTTTGTTGGTTCCTGCTTGGGAGGTGGTAGAAAAATTTTGATCCGAATAATTTATGTACGTTTATTTAAATGATTGCCATTTTAAAATGAATAACTAGTTCAACAGATTAATAAAATTTAAGAGAAAATACAACAATTCCAAAGCACAATATCAGCACAACAAATGTTAGACAGTATGACGTTATATCTCTGTTTTTGTCTGGTAAATGATATGAAAACAAGACCTCTAAAATGACCCCTCGGGCTTTCTTCATTAGGATATATACTTTTGAAACAAGCTCGTTGCTAATTCGAATTGCTCTCTTTAGAGAAACACGCATTAAATCATCTACAAAACTCTTTCAAGTCTCTGTATGATACATTTATTCTTAAATACATGTATATTTTTATATAATTAAGATCACACAAAGGCATATCTATTAATTTCAGTATTATATTGAATTATGATTCACTAAATTGTCCATCAATATTTTACAGGTAACTTAATTTCAATTCGCTAAAATGTACACATTTTTCTAGCTAAAATGTCGTTCACGATCAAAATCATTTTCGCCAAAAATGTCCTTCGCCCCCTAAATCAATTTGTCCATTGAGTATTTAAAAATTACTCAGTCGTGAAAAGGCATCCAATGGGGGTCTAAAGGAAAAGGTTCAATTAATAAAGATTTTATTTGTTTTTTGTGTTTTTATATATTTTTCGTGTTTTAATATGAAAAGGTAAATGTTTTTCTCTTAGTTATGCCCTTCAGTAAACGGTATTTCTTGAAACCATCCCGGTTGTCTGGGTTTATTTTACAGGAACATTTTTACTTCATGGTTTAACTGGTTCTGAAATTCTTCTGAAAACTGGGTAGAATTTTACGCAATTTATAATTTAATGTGCAAGCAAACGTACATGTTAATAAACTTCAACAGTCTTAAAATTTTGTATTTTTTATTGGTAAGGTAGGGATACATTACTACGTTACAAGAACAGATAAAAGCTAGAAATCCTCCCTCCAAAAAAAAAAGACACACAAAAACAAAACAAAAACAAAACAAACAAAAACAAAAGAAAAAAAAACAATGAAATATAACCCGAAAACACCCCCGAAAAATGAAATACTAAACGGAAACAAAAACTATAAAAAATGCAAAAGTAAGACAAAACAAAACAAAACACCCTTAAAAAGTAAAACAAAAACAAAATAATAAAACTTGACAAAACACAAAAACATGTTAAACAGTATAAGAAAACAATACTAATACAGCAGAAGTGAAAGGCACTGCTTCTATGACTTTTGTTTAAATGTCTTGATTGCATGTACAGCACAGACGAGTGTTTTTCTAAAGACGTATCAGTCATCAGTCATTGCTTTTTAAAGATTATTTTGGGATCTTTGTTGCAGCGCCAATAAAGAATTAGGACAACAAATCCATTTGTTATTGATATTACAGCTACAGTCTGATTTTGTTCGTTAATATTTGTCTCATTCTGTATGCCTCGAAAACATTTTTCTCAGTTCCTCTCTGATTTCCGGTGTACGAAACGCAAACAGAATTGGATCAATCATTGTGCTAATTGCACAAATAAATGCGGAGTAAAGTTTATGCTCGGCTGAAATATGCCATTCTGAAAATGCAGAAACCCACAATATAATGACCCCAGGGCATGTTAAAACCAACGTTGTTGACGAGATCAAAATTGATGTAACAAATGCCTTTTGTTCCCATGCTATTGCACGCTGTTTCTCTTTGACCAATGCTTTGTTTGATATTCCATGAGGGAAATTTTCTGTTGTTTCTGCAAATTTTGTAATGGTTGCAATGCGGTCAATTGGATTGCTACTTTCTTCCTCGTCTATAAATTCTATTTCAATGTCATTAGCGTCACAACAGTGGTTTTCATCAATGCTAACGGGTGATTTTTCCAGTTGGCTTGATTCTTCTTCAAATGTTTCAATACTCATAATATCAATATCATTTGTTGAAGTTTCCTTATGTGATTCCTCCATTCCAGACATAGACCTATTTTGTACGATTTCTAAATTCATTCTGGGCTCACGACTACAGGTAATTGGTCTCAGGAATTGCTGTCTTTTTTCTTGTTTCGCATCGGTATCTGTTGATTGAGAACATCCGGGTATAGCCGACGTCATTTCTATATCAGAGGTTCCTGGTTTAGCTTTTGTTCCATTTTCCACACCAATTTTGTTTCGATGGCGAAAGAACAGTTTCCAGATATTAAACGCTGACCGTAAAGTAAAGTAAACGATGGGCCATACTATAAATACGCCGACAATTCCCCAAAATATGAAGTAAGCATAGCCGTGGTCCACGTACAGGACGTGTGGATGACATGATGAAATGGATTGTTTGGATGGTATTAGAAGATTGACAGCTGATAATATGAAGGCAGAACATGGAACTATACAAATCAATTTTATCTTGTGCTTATTGAATCTCTCTTTCATTCCGAAATTGTGTGACTTGATAGTCAAATACCTTTCAACGGAAAGCATTAAAATAAAACCGTATACCAGTAAAAAGCTAAACGTTTGCATAAAAGTTAAAAATAGACAGAACTTCAAATTGGTTCTCATTGACGTATTCGATATTATTTCCAAAACAATTGGTAGATTCAGGACACATTCACTGACGCAAAGTGATATCATCAGTAAATTGTGAAATTGTTTTCCAAGAGACTTGATGGCGGCAATAACGACCAACAAGTTTTGCAACAACGAAACCACACAGGTACTGGATATAAGAATTATTTGAAACAGCGGCAGACTGTCATCATCAACAACAGATGTTTCATTGTCATGCGAAGTCTGTAAAGAAATGAAAGAATCAATGTTACGTTGAAATAGCAATTTTACAAATATCTTAATTACGGTATTATTAACAATGAAAGGATATGGAGTAAATTTACATGAGACAAAGTCTCTACAAATACATGATTAAAAAAGCATAAAACACTACTTTTATTGTTGTTTTTCATCTTGAAGTCACCATGAGGCCTTCAAGAATGAAATATGCTCATACCTCATAGTAAGTTCAAAACAGGCCCTAGCCCCGGTTTGAGTGGAATTCATTTCTAAATGTTGAGAAAGGACACATCGATATTTTACGAAATGATATGGATAGTAAATGAACATGAGACCATAACACATATGTTAACTCCAACTGCAATAATTTTAATGAGCTGTATGGCCATTTCGGAAATTAATTCCTTATCAGCAGCACTAGAACCAAAACAAAGGAAATCCATGCTTTCAAAAAATGTTAAAAATGCATAAAACCAAACAAAATCCGAATAATCAGTAATAGGGTATGTAAGTCTCGTCATGTGACTAACGAGAATCCACGATAAACAGGCAATTTTAAAACGTTTCCCGCTAAAGCATGACGTAAGAGGATTGTGACGTTCAAGTTTTTGTTTGAAACGTCATATATCTTGGTTTAAAATGTAACATCCGGGTACAAGTTTTGATCCCGGAAGTTCCAAAATTGTGCGAGACTTACAGGCCCGATATCAAGTATAGCTAAGGACAAAACTACGATGGAGGGAGTACGATGTATTTTTTGCTTTTGTTCATGGCTGTGGGGTTGTCAACAAACATACGATTATCTATCAAAGTGTTTTTACAACTGCTGTCATCCGTTGCTTTTTTTACAAACTCATAAAAGACAATTACGACATATTTACTCACAAGGCACTGATCGAGTCAATTGCAAGAAAAAAAAACTTGGCATAATGAAACAAGAAATGTGGGCACTATAAACATAATGGTCACAATAACATTTGGAAATTACAAAAAATGCCAAAATTTGAAAGTATGAAAGTGTATCCATAGAAGATATTCTCCCAAGAACAAGTTCACCATAACTGTAATGTATAGAGAGTATGCATCTCTCGCATGGGAAATCTTTTTTACGGACTCCACACTCAAGTCTTAAATTAACAATCCCTATAACTACTTTATAGTTTATTTTTAATTAGAGAGTAATAAGTTCTTGCATGAGATCGCATTCATATCGATATTTTCTTTTTAATATGTCAAATTCTAACTAGTCTATCAATAAATCAATCTAGATATACTTTGCTTCTGTGTTTAACAACGATATCATACAACGAATTTATAAATGATACACCATTCCTTTTTAAATGAACAGCAAACAGATAAACAATATGTCTTATAGCCTTTTTGTTAAAGGTGATTTGTCGATTACTGACTTTGTTTCCTTTCATTAAAATTTTTAGTGAATGAGAAGTCAATAAATCGAAATGAAGACCACGTGACACATAGGAAATCTTCATATTTACTGCATAATCCTCATGAATAGAAAAATTGGCACTTTGATTCTATTCAAATATAAAACAAAACAAAAAGACACCAACAGAATGATTTAATTTAAGAGAATTCACAAAAGATAGAGTTTTGCAATAGTAAACATTGGCGGATCCAGGGGGGTTCCGGGAGTTGGAACCTCCCTTTTTTCTTGACAATCTTGTATTTTTTAATGAATATCCTGATGTTCTATAAAGAAATTCCCCAAAAAATTTTCGCGCCTCGCTCCGCACCGCGAAATTTCCTTTTATTCCCAATAAGAAACCACCCTTTTCTAGTTACCTGGATCCGCGCCTGGTACAGATCATGAGAAAATAATTTATATTTTGGTAAGTTTGCGTTGGAAAAGCTTTAAGTTTGTCCGGTTTTGAGTAGCATTTCTTTGCATAAGCGAGTAAAACGCGAGGTCATTTTAGGAACTCCGCCGTAATTCGCAAATGGACTATTAGATAATACCTTTAATCCTAAGGAGTATCTCCCTGTTGTATATATAGCTCTGTCCTTACCTGATTTTGGCTTTACTTTTTAGATCCTATTCATTGTAATTTGTTCTCTTTCAGCATTTACATATATCGGTTGATGGATTTCCAAATGTTTTGATTTGATCTTCACCGACGAGACATAAGTTGTCGAAATGCGCATATGCAAGAACTTAATTAACAGTAACTTCGATATTTTTTTTATTTATTATACCCCCCCCCCCATTTAGCGGGACGGTATATAGTGATAATGGTGTCCGTTCGTCCGCCCTTTCATTATTCCGTCCGCCATAGGGGTACATAGTACTTGGCGACAACTCATAGATCACTTGGTGAAATTCACTAAAACTTCCACAGAATGTTCAGTGGATATTGTCATTTTGCACAAACTACTTCAAAATTAGTTAATAAAAATATACGTTGCGAGACAGCTGAATGCCATGAAAAATAGAAAGAGAGTAATAATGTTAGTATAGCTGTCGTATATAGGGTATGTAAGTCTCGTCATGTCTCGTCATGTGACATCGAGATTTCACGATAAAATTGAAATTCGAAACTTTTCACGCCAAAACATGACGTTTTTTTGGATTATGACGTTCAATTTTTTGTTTTGTACGTCATATATTGTCGTGAAAAAATGCAATTTCCGGGTACAAAAGTTTCAAAATTGAACGAGACTTACAGACCCTATAAAGAACAATGAAATAAAAAAATATATGAAATTAAATTAAAATCTAAAATATACAAGAGAGAAGAGGCTCAAATTTTCGGAGTTTTCTTTACACTCGCGCAAAAGGAGTTCATTCTGAAAACATGACCCTCTTCTCTCTTGTTTATTTATTTATGATTTTATTTTTTTTATAATTGTTTTTCGTTGTTCTCCATTTACTACAGATGCACTTACATTCTGACTCTGTCTATTTTAGAATAAAATTTGATTTGAGATTTTTCTTATGAAATAAAGAGGGAGAGCGGGGTATATAGAAGTGTGCTTGGCATAGTATTTCTAGTCTGCATTTGTAGTGAAACGTACGGGTTCTCCATTCTTTATTATGGCCGGAAATAAATGGAAGTGCACATTTCTTTCAAGCGCCTAATAACCGGTTAACATGCCCTTGCAGGATAAAAAAATAATTTTGGTTTTCAGACCCACTAGCATTAAACTAATATATTTCTATTTATATATAAACCTGTTGATTGAGATTATTAAAACCGTTTAAAAAATAAAAAATGGACATTTTAACATATTTCTTTTTTATCAAATTATCCCTTTTTAAACATTTTTCGAAAAGTGAAGTTTAATTGTATTTCTACAATTTGAAATGACACAAAGATGCATTTTCTTTAGGTTTCTGGTTTACATTTTCTGAAAAAGATCATTACATGTTATTTTCTATATTATCCCTGATTTAGCTTGAGACTTCCATATCAACCACTACGGTTAATTCCAGGAGAAACTACTTGTAGCTATATCAGTCAACATTAGGCGACAGGATTTCAAACAGGAAGTTGACAGATTCCCTGTTTGAAACTTAGAGCTAGGGAAGTCAAACGGCTCGAAACGGCCACACATGTGTGAATGAAACTTTTGAAATATAATAAAAACAAAGAGATTGTTCATTTTTGTTCTGAGCAAATGACAGTTAATGCACCATTCGAAAACATTTGTTTACATCTCTCTCCAGTAAGAACTACCATCTAGTGTTTACTGATATGACTACGATATGGAACGTTTTTTCACTAATTTCTAGCAAATTTAACCAACGCCGGACTGGTGTGATAAAAATATTTTTCGTCTGTAGTGAGAGTACAACTTGCGTGAAATTTCCCGCCAAATCTATTTAGTGTTTTACATTATGTCATTAGAGAAACATTTTCCACAACTTAAACACGTTGATAATGAAATTTCTCACATAATTAAATTAAATAGATTTTAAATAGAGATGTATGCTCTTTATTTTTCTTAGATATGGTGTACTTTTACATGAGATAATATCTCATGTGTACACTTTGTTCAATTACTATTATCTAAATTTATGTAAATTCTAAAACCAAAGAATTAACTCCCACCATCGTAGTTTTGTCCTTAGCAATATTTGATATTACTGATTATTCGGATTTCGTTTGGTTTTCATTTTTTGAAATTATGGATTTCCTTTGTTTGAGTTCTAGTGTTGCTGATGAGGAATAAATTTCCGAAATGGCCATACAGCTCATTAAAATTATCGCAGTTGGAGTTAACATATGTGTTATGGTCTCATGTTCATTTACTCCATATCCTTTCGTAAAATATTTCAAATGTTTAATAACCCGGGAAACCTCGTTTTCAAACATTTGCAAAATTTTTTTAACTCGGTGTGAGAAATTTCATAATCAACTTAGTTATCGTTGTAGAAGCTATATATAAAAATGAGAAAGAAAATTTAAATCTTACTTTTGGTACTTCTAATAGTTACTTTTCAGTTTACATTACTTTTTATTTTAATGGTATTACTTAGAAATCTGAAACAAATTTGGTCACAATAGTCCTTTGGTGGTAGCTTTAAGATTGCCCGGCATATCCTTTTCTAAACTAAGATGGCTGCCAATGTGAAGCTAAACATCGAACTTCAGGACAACTCCTGGAGAGATCTTCAGTTCTTGAACGACTTTGGCAAACCGCAATGGAAGGGGAGGTTTGGCATGCTATAACAATGGTTTATTCCACAATTTTTTTGAAATGCCCGTACCAAGCCAGGACCATTGCGGTTGACAATTTTTCCGGTGGTTTCAACTTGATTTGTCTTTTTGTCTCGTTGACATCGGCATTTGACAACTCTGTTCGGTAATTTTTTTATTACTCGCATTCATTAAAATAATTTTGTCACCACAGACATAGTTGGAATGACATGTTATTATTCTTCGTTTCCCCATACTATTCTTCTTCTTTTTCTGGTTCTTCTAATATTTTTTGTCTCAAAGATTTTTTTTTTCGAAATGTCTGAATGAAATGATTTCAAACTTTGCACAAAGTTGGACCATTTTCTCAGGTTACCCGCTGTATGTTTAAAATTGTCAAATAACAAAATGTCCCCATATCCAAGATGAAAGCCATTTTGCGTTCAAAAATTAGGATTCAATATTTCAGGAACCGCTTTGCAGAATTAGTTCAACTTTTGTACACAAGTTCAAGAAAATAAGAGAAATGAATTTATATGAAATGAAATTTATAAATGTCTGCCTTTTAAAGATTGATGCAAAAATTCATAATTTTTTTAACCTTTTCAAATTTCATCCATTCTATTTCATTTATAGGTAGATTCGAGGCTGCGAATAAGCTAGAGTGTCGAATTGGTTGTCTAGAGTGATATCAGCTATTGCTCGCAATTGCAAATCAAGTTATTCTTCTTACAAAAATTTTCGCCCGAGTGATTAATTTTAAAATTGCTAAATAAAACGAATTCAAGCTAGCACAGTTAAATCACCGTCTGGAGTTATTTGCTGTGCATTTTAAATTTTTAAACATGGTCGCTATTTAAGTTAAAAAATGACGATTCAATATCTCAAAACTGCTTTGCAGAATTTGTTTATATTTGGATAAATGTTCAATAAATTGAGGGAGAGGAATTTGAGCGAAAAAATTTAAACGGTCGTCGATTTAAAAATGGCTGCCAAATTAATTAGAATATTTCAACTTTATACGATTTTAACAAAACTTCATTTCTATGTAGATTTTGAGGCTGCCAAGAGGATAGAATGAAAGAATTGATTGCCTGGGGTGTCTCTTGCTAGCAATCGCAAATTTAGATAAGTATCATTATTAATTTAACAACGAAAAGCGATTTATTCTATGTAACATTGTAATTAAAACATATAGGTGCATTCACTTCAATGAGGGCAATGATCTGTAAAACTTAGATGCATCGTCCACGTTACCAATTCACTCATAAAGAAATCTAAACATAATTTTCATTTTCATATCTGGATATTAGGATGTAATAATATAAATAAACACAGGGTGTTGTGATAGTTCACATTTTCAACACATAGTACAAACTGCGCTTCACTATAATAAATTTGAAACAATGAAACTTCAGTTTTAATGTAAATAATCATAAGACATTTTCATACACATTTGAATGATTCACAGTGCAATATTAATCGTAAAAATATTATGCCTTTAAACTTTCAACAATCATAATAATAATATTTAAATAATAATAATAATAATAATAATAAATATTGCTTATTGTAACGCTGAGCGTTACAGATGTCCCCCAAACGAACATTGTTAATGTTTTCCACAGTTTCCGTGGCAACAGCAGCATCTATGAGATTTCTAAGACTCAGCATTAATTTCTACATGTCAGATAAGTATCGTTAAAATCTCATCCAATTGAACCATATAAAAATTCTGAGGCTAAAAATCATTTCTACACATGTCAGACAACCTTCCTGTAAAATTTCTTCCCGATTGGGTTATTTTAAAATTTTTCGCCTTTTTTCCGTTTCCATGGCAACGGTCGCCATTTTGAAAATGTAAAGACCAAAATCAATTCTATGTATGCTAGGCAACCTTCCTGTAAAATTTCATCCAATTCTGAGCACTTTGAATTTTCCCGCCTTTTTCCGTTTCCATGGCAACGGTCGCCATTTTGAAAATTTTGAGACCAAACATAAATTCTATGCATGCTAGGCAACCTTCCTGTAAAATTTCATCCAATTCTGAGCACTTTGAGTTTTCCCGCCTTTTTTCCGTTTCCATGGCAACGGCGGCCATTTTGAAAATTTTGAAAGGTTTCTGCACATCTACTCATATAGGCCAACATTCCTGTGAAGTTTCATAAAGTTCGGGCCAATAGTTTCTGAGAAACGTGTCGGACAAGAATTGAGCGGAAGAAAGAAGAAGAAAAAAAAAACAAAAAATAATAATAATAATAAGAAACGGAGTAAACACAATATGTCTCCCAAACTTCGTTTGGGGGACATAATTATAAAAATTGAAAACAAGAGGCTCTCAAGAGCCTGTATCGCTCACCTGGGCCACGCTGACATATGCAGTTAAAATAGTCCCAATGTTTTAAGGGCATTATTTTCAAATTTGTTAATAGACATTGATATTATATTATCATAAGTTAAACTATGTTCCAGACTAGCAGCTATTTTGGATGGGGTGAAGTTCTTTTGGCCAAGTTTGGTTTTAAATAGGCCGAGTAGTTTCAGAGGAGAAGATCTTTGAATGTTTTTTCCCAATGTTAAAACTATTATCCCCGCTTGCGGCCATCTTGGATATACCGCGGATTTAAAAAACAACTTTTTTGCAGGAGACCATCTAAGGACTATTGTGGCCAAGTTTGGTTTCAATTGGCTCAGTAGTTTTAGAGGAGAAGATCTTTGAATGTCTTTTCCCATAAGGTCCAATGTTAAAACTATAATCCCCGCTTGCGGCCATCTTGGATAAAGCGCAGATATCAAAAACATTTTTTTTGCAGGGACCATCTAACGACTATTGTGGCCAAGTTTGGTTTCAATTGGGTGAGTAGTTTCAGAGGAGAAGATCTTTGAAAGTTTTTTTCCATAGGGTCCAATGTTAAAACGATGTTCCCCGCTGGCGACCATCTTGGATATAGCGCGGATCTGAAAAACAATTATTTTGCAAGGGACCATCTAAGCCCAATTGTGGCCAAGTTCGATTTCAATTGGCTGAGTAGTTTCAAAGGAGAAGATCTTTGAATGTCTTTTCGCATAGGGTACAATGTTAAAACTATGATCCCCGCTGGCGGCCATCTTGGATATAGCGCGGATCTGAAAAAAAAAACAACTCTTTTGCAGAAGATCATCTAAGGACTACTATGGCCAAGTTTGGTTTCAATTGGCCCAGTAGTTTTAGAGGAGAAGATCTTTAAATGTCTTTTCCCATAGGGTTCAATGTTAAACTATGATCCCGCTGGTAGCCATCTTGGATATAGCAAGGATTTGAAAAACCACTTTTTTTCAGGGGACCATCTAAGGACTATTGTGGCCAAGTTTGGTTTTAATTTGCCCAGTAGTTTCAGAGGAGAAGATCTTTGAATGTGTTTCCCATAGACTCCAATGTTAAAACTATGACCCCCGATGGCGGCCATCTTGGATATCGCACACATCTGAAAAACAATTTTTTTGCAGGAGACCATCTAAGGACTATTAAGGCCAAGTTTGGTTTCAATTGGCTCAATAGTTTCAGAGGAGAAGAATTTTAAATGTCTTTTCCCATAGGGTCCAATGTTAAAACTATGATCCCCGCTGGCGGCCATCTTGGATATAGCGCGGATCTGAAAAACAATTTTTTTGCAAGGGACCATCTAAGGACAATTGTGGCCAAGTTCGATTTCAATTGGCTGAGTAGTTTCAAAGGAGAAGATTTTTGAATGTCTTTTCCTATAGGGTACAATGTTAAAACTATGATCCCCGCTGGCAGCCATCTTGCATATAGCGCGGATCTGAAAAACAATTTTTTTGCAGAAGACCATCTAAGGACTACTATGGCTATGTTTGGTTTCAATTTGCCCAGTAGTTTTAGAGGACAAGATCTTTAAATGTCTTTTCCCTTAGGGTCCAATGTTGAAACTATGATCCCCGCCGGCAGCCATCTTTGATATAGCGCGGATCTGAAAAACAACTTTTTTGCAGGGGACCATCTAAGGACTATTGTGGCCAAGTTTGGTTTCAATTTGCCCAGAAGTTTCAGAGGAGAAGAACTTTGAATGTGTTTCCCATAGAGTCCAATGTTTAAACTATGATGCCCGCTGGCGGCCATCTTGGATATAGCGCGGATCTGAAAAACAACTTTTTTCGCAGGGGACCATCTAAAGACTATTGTGGCCAAGTTTGGTTTCAATTGGCCCAGTACTTTCAGAGGAGAAGATCTTTGAAAGTATTTTCCCAAAGGGTCCAATGTTAAAACTATGATCCCCGCTGGCGGCTATCTTGGATATAGCGTGGATCTGAAAAACAAGTTTTTTGCAGGGGACCATCTCAGGACTAGTGTGGCCAAGTTTGGTTTGAATTGGCTGAGTAGTTTCAGAGGAGAAGATCTTTGAAAGTGTTTTTCCATAGGGTCCAATGTTAAAACTATGATCCCCGCTGGTGGCCATCTTGGATATAGTGCGGATCTGAAAAACAACTTTTTTGCAGGAGACCATCTAAGGACTACTATGGCCAAGTTTGGTTTCAGTTGGCCAAGTAGTTTTAGAGGAGAAGATCTTTAAATTTCTTTTACCATAGGGTCCAATGTTAAAACTCTGATCCCGCTGGCGGCCATCTTGGATATAGCGCGGATTTAAAAAACAACTTTTTTTCAGGGGACCATCTAAGGACTTTTGTGGCCAAGTTTGGTTTCAATTTGCCCAGAGGTTTCAGAGGAGATCTTTGAATGCGTTTCCCATAGACTCCAATGTTTAAACTATGATGCCCGCTGGCGGCCATCTTGGATATAGCGCAGATCTGAAAAACAACTTTTTTGCAGGAGACCATCTAAGGACTATTTAGGCCAAGTTTGGTTTCAATTGGCTCAGTTGTTTCAGAGGAGAAGATCTTTGAATGTCTTTTCCCATAGGGTCCAATGTTTACACTATGATTCCCGCTGGAGGCCATCTTGGATATAGCGCGGATCTGAAAAAGAACTTTTTTTGCAGGGGACCACTTAAAGACTATTGTGGCCAAGTTTGGTTTCAATTGGCTCAGTAGTTTCAGAGGAGAAGATCTTTGAAAGTATTTTCCCATAGGGTCCAATGTTAAAACTATGATCCCCGCTGGCGGCTATCTTGGATATAGCGCAGATCTGAAAAACAACTTTTTTGTAAGGGACCATCTAAGGACTATTGTGGCCAAGTTTGGCTTTAATTGGCCCAGTAGTTTCAGAAAAGAAGATCTTTGAAAGTATTTTCCAATAGGGTCCTATGTTAAAACTATGATCCCCTCTGGCAGCCATCTTGGAGAAAGTGCGGATCTAAAAAAACAACTTTTTTGCAGGGGACCATCTAAGGACTATTGTGGCCAAGTTTGGTTTCAATTGGC
>MJUU01046260.1:32689-50709 GCA_002080025.1 Modiolus philippinarum | reverse complement strand
TATTGACAAAGGGGAAAATTACAGAGTGTACCCGAGCGCCTGTGTTGACTTCTAACGAGGAACATAATGAAACATTTGTCATTACTATTTGTAAATGTAACTGTTCTTATTTTTTTGACAATATTATTGCTTATTCCTGTATGTGAATGCAAATATATTTTGTTCGGTGTTGGACATGAAAAATCTGGATAAGTCATTCAAATATTCTTTGTGTTGAATTTGCCAATTTTCGTCAGAAGATGATCGTCACTTAGACTAGATGCATCACAACAACGATTATTGACTATCAAGGAAAACGTGTAAAAGTCTGGAAAAAATCAGGGATTTTTAGGGATTTCATGTATTCCCTAAATCGGCAAAGGGATTACATGAAATCCTTTATTTTGTCAGGGATTACACGTAACACAGATTCCCTGTAACATATAGATATCAAGTTGTAAGCAAAGACCTGTGGAAAAATTCCTAGGTGTCTACGACCCTCTATGTCACTGTAATATATCAAAAGGCAAAGATAAAAAAAGTCGTCAAAGCGTTTTGACCAAATCTAAAAAGTGTTGTCCTATGATACTTAACATTTTTCTCATAATATTTGTTCAGTCATTTATTACGGTTTCTCTACATGTAACAAAATTGTAACTGCTGATGAGACGTTACTCCTTGAAACACGTGAACACCATAACAAAATTTTACTGTTCATTATGCAACTTTGATATTTTTGTATTTTTGTATTTTTTTTTTTTTTTTTTTTTTTTGTTTTGTTTTGTGAACATGTATTTTTAGTTGACCATTCCAAATAGCCATTGACCTTAATACTTTGACTGACCGAAAAATAATCTTTTCTGGCACTAGTAAGATATTTTTTCTTTAAACCAGATATTTGATAATAAACATGGTTATTTGAAAAGATGCGAAATAGTGCATTAAATAAATATATTATATCTGGAAATGGTGTGAAATCAAATTTGTGCTTTATTATTGATTTTCTTTTTTAGCTCACCTGGTCTAAAACGTCATTTCAGCTTTTGCCATCACTTTGCGTCCGTCGTCTGTCAACAATTTCAAAAATCTTCTCCTCTGAAACTGCTCTGCCAATTGTAACCAAGCTTGGCCTTAAGCATCACTAGGGTATGCAGTTTTTAGATTTGTTCACAAATGTTCAGTAAACCAAGTTCTACCCATTTAAAAAGAATAAAGAAAATCTAAATACCTATGTAGGAGTAATTGCTCTTTATATTTCATATTTTTATAATTTTATACTTTTGTCTTCTACATACGTATTTCAAAAATGATTTGAGATATAAGTTACGTTTAAAAAAAGCTAAGGTGTTAGCTTATGAACAACTACAATTAACATGTGTTCAACAGGTTCCTATCCAGTTTCCTTCCATGAATATCTGCATCGAACAGTGTAACCGGTAGGAGAAAGGAAAATGTGAAATTTATTGAATTCATTGTGATTTGTTTTATTATTGATTTTTTAATTACAACTTTTTGACATTTCCGAAAGATTATTTTTCTATATATATATATATATATAAGACGTGGCTAAAATGATCAGTATGTCAAGATCTACCCACCCGTCGATTTTGATGAAAATCCGAAAATCCGTCTTAGAGTAATTAGAGTAATTACCTGTTTTCCAATACGTTTCAAAAATTGTAAGATATTTCATTTTTATTGGAAAAACTATAACAGACAGAAGTCAACTTAAATTGCAAAAATGTTCAGCATACCAAGCTTTAACTACCTCGGAATCATTGAAGAAAATCGAAATACCTATGTAGGACTTATTGCTCTTCATTTGTCAAATTTTCTTAATTTGATACATTTAGCTTTATATTTGATAAACGTTTTGAGAAAGAGGTTAATTTTGAATAGCACATTTGTTCAGGTTCTGAAGAACTTTCATTTCTACATATGCTCAATAGGTTCACATGTCATCCAAGATGGCCGCTACCGGGGAACATAGGACTGGATGAGATAATGATGAAAATTGATTCTTCTTAAAAATTGTTTCATACATCAAGTTTATATCAACTAGGCATGGTAGCATGATGGCCAGCAAACCAATTTAGAACTGTAGTTCTGATCATATATCCAAGGTGGTCGCCACTGCAGATCTTAGTTTAACACTGGACCCTATGGGAACATGTTTTAAATTGCTTATTCTTGAAAATCCTTTCAAATTTCAAGTTGACAATAACTAGGCATGGGAACATTATGGTTATTTACCAAATTTTACATATCTGTACCAATAACATTTCCAAAATAACCTTCACTTGGGAACATAGTTTAACATAGAAAGAATTTTGAATTTTTTAAAACTGCTTCATATATGTAAATCAAGAACATTAAATAGGAATGGTCTTGCACACTACTTCATATATGTTCATCAGGTACATTAACTAGGAATGGTAACATGATGCCATTAAAATATGTATGATATTTCAAGAAATGTGTTTCTAATATCGAGTTGATATTAACTATGCATAGTAAATTGATGGTCATCTACGAAATGTTGTATATTGGTACCAATCAGATTTCTAAAAAAGTCGCAACCAATGAGTATAATTTAACATAAATTCTATGAGAAGATGTTCTAAATTGTTACTTCTTAAAAACTGTTTCATATTGAATTGATATTATATAAATGTAAGCAATTTAACGTAACAGTTACCTAGCATATGACTGACTTCAGATTAATAGTTAAACTCAGAAATCAGTAGCTACAAAGTGTGCGATACCGGCTCAAATGTGAGCCTCTCGTTTTTTTATTTTTTTCTTGGGAATAAGAATTACGAAATATCAAAATAATACTATCTGACAAACACATACATTTACCAAGAACTTCCTATCAATTTTATAAATCGAGTTTACACTAGACTGTCAAAAACTTTCACTTTATAATACATTTTTGATTAGATAGTTTTTGGATTGTTGGATATTTTCTCAACTGCAATTACCTAGGGACTATCCTACTGGTGATGCATTTGTACGAGTGAAAGAACCGTCAGACAAATCAAATAATCATTACAATGAAATATGTTGCTTTCTACTACTTTATGTTCTATAGATAACAACAAAGACAATACATTCAATTGAATCTTTCTCAGGTTTCACTACTCAATGCGCAACCTTTTTATGAGCATGTCTAAAAGACGTCCGCAGTCGTGTAGTATTTCACACGTAATTCAGTAAAATGCCAATACATTATTTGATTTTAGGGTGTTGCTGTTTGTTACGTTACAGCTATACCACAAACACTTGCAATGTACAGTCATTGTGAATGTGACATGCACATTATGTTGTACCTTACGACCTGTAATTTTTTAACAATAACAATGAAATGTCTGCACTTCAAAATTCCCTAATAATCCCCTTTAGTTCGTTCCGCCTTAGTTTGGCAGTTACACTTCTTGTTATATAAGAACGAAGAACAATAGAATGGTTATATATTATTAAAAAATCAGTTCAGTGAGTGGTAAATATAGGATATAAAGTGAATTCCTTACATTTTTGGGGTAAAGTTTCTACTGATATCAAAAATATTTGATAAAAAGTATTGATAATCCTGGTGGAAGAATGCATTTTACAGAAACTCTAATCACATTTATACCTTTTAATTTCTGTTGCAATTTAAGCTTTTTGAATGGTCTAACTGAAATTTTGTAGACATTGCATGTATACTTTTCGGATACATTTTGGAATATCTATGTAGTGCAAATAATTCATTGTTTAATTAAGAAGACAATAAGACTCGCCTACAATAACTAGGAATTCCAATCACAGGTCAAAATTCACCAGAGATTGATTAATTGAATGATATTGGGTTTAATGTCACTTTCACTTGCAATGAAGAGACATAAGTTGTCGAAATGCGCAGAACCTAAATTCACAGTAACGTCGGTATTTTGTTATTTTTCAGCAGTATTTCAGCTATCTGATCATGACGGTCAGTTTTCGTGGTGGAGGAAGCCGGAGAGCATGGAGAGAACCACCGAACTTAGGTAGGTAAATGACATACCTTATCACTTACGATTGTAAGTCGAGTACACCCTTGTTTCTAATGTACAAATAGGGGGCGCGAACTCACACCATATTGATGATAGACTACAGTGGTTGTATAGGAGTAGAACTACCTTAACCACTCGGCCATCCAGGCCCAAATTCAGCAGAGAACCCTACAACAAAACACATATAAAAGCTATAGACAGACTTATTAAGTGTTAAGCTATCTCTCTTATTCACTCGTAAACAACACTGAGAGCTCTGCACAGTCGGTCATGGCAACGCACTAGTAAAAGCCAGCGATGGGATTAGTTCTCTGACACAGTTTTCTCTGTCAGATTAACCTATAATAACATTTTTATCACGCACAAAAAATACAGTAAACAATGCATTACAAGACCAAAACCTGTATATTCAGCGTGATAGGCATAAGACAAAAGAAAAAGAAATTTTGAGAGATGAGTCAAGTAGTGCTAGCAGCAAAAAAAAAACAGGCTATCTCCAGGAATGTTGTAGGTTAGTAAAACACTGGGGTAAAAACTATTCTTGTTTACCAAATGACTAAATACGATGTTGATGTAAATTTACATTCTGCATATGCGCATTTCGTAAACTAATGTTTCATCAGTGCAAATCAAACCAAAACTTTTGGAAGTCCATTAATCCAAAACATGTAAAACCTGATAGAGAGCAAATAACCAAAAGGATCTAAAAAGAAAAGCCAGAATTCAACTAAGGACAGAGCCATGCATGGGGGAGATACACCTTAGTTTTAGACAAAATTTTGTAAATTTTAGATATAGCAAATTTCAATGAAATCGGTTTTCGGGTCAGCACCGAAGTACTGACTACTGGGATGGTGAATACCCTCGAAGACTAACAATCCACCAGCAGAGGCATCGGCCCAGTGGTAACAAATGAGGCATTTGTGCATATTGTTCATAAACTGGCTAATGAAGGTAACATCTGTCTTAAGGGCATGGTCTTAAGTATAGCTGTTTTGTGTAACTAAGCTTTTTTTGGCTTAGTGGTGTATCTCGAACAAACCAATGAATCTCTGTTTGTATGGGTTCCTATGGCGTTAAGGGAGCCAATAGATGAAGGGGAGCTGATTGTTTTCATTATCGGCTTTGATGCCAAAGGATGCGAAAACAGAGTTGTGATTTTCAATAATCTCCTCCGTTGATTATGTAGTGGGAGTATACGTTTCCTGACTAAAATTGACCAAAACGAGTCAGTTGTGAAAACTATTCTTCATCGTATTATTTTGAAGGCGCTTTATTTGTTGGAATGTATGTATTTCATGAATTGAAGCAAAAATAAAGATTTAAAACTATGATTTGTATTCTGTTGTTAAAACTTAAATATTAAAAATGACCACATTAATTCAATATTTTGAGATATCCTTTAAAAATTGATGGATCTATAGCAAAAGTTTTAACCTTTTGTCTGAAACTGTTCAGCAGTCGGATTGCTTTTATACAATTTTGATTTTTGAAATCATCATGGTTTGGTTATTATTCATCTAGCCTTAGCCATGGAGTTCTTCCATTAATGATCGTCTCCCTTTCTGTCCATCGTAATTTTGTCATCTGCACTCGATCAATTTGGCTAATTGGAAACATATTCAAAGATCTCTGAATCATGAAAGTTTACTTGTTTTCTTTAATGATGTGACAAGAAGGCCTGGCCTTTTCCATGACGACTGCAATCAAGGAACATAGACCCTACGAGACTACTTTAGCTACTTACGTGGTACGGATTGTCCTTTAGGGTTCGTATAAACACTGTGCACGGCAGCTGTGCATCCCATATTAGATGTCTGACCGAGGATAATAAAGCTTAACATTGGTCTTAGTTGAAACCAAATAAATCTCTGAAATTTTAAGCCCATTTATACTCAATTTTGAAAACAATGGTTTATAGATTCGTTTTCCTTTTGTCTGGCAGGTCTGTATCATATACGATATTGCGTAAAAAACGGTAAACATCAGTATCCCAGAAAAAAAGTTCAAGACCCTTATCTGAATCTACTTAGCCATTTATAAAAGAAGGGCCTTAAATTATTGCCGAAATGGTATCTTCAAGATCAGATCTGCACTCCATCACAAATTGCTATGAACGGGAAACATACTTTAACAGTGAACAATACATCGCCAAACGAATACCGAAGCAAAAAAGAGCACACGGGGAATTGTAAAATCATTCATCCAAAGCACGGCAATTTATATCCAACACGAATTGAGACAGTATGAAAAAGACAAAACAAATAAACAAAATGGAATAAGAAGGCAACATAACTAAAGCCCCAGCAGTGTGAACCCCTACAAAAACTGAAATATCATCAGATGCTATGGAAGGGTCAGCATGATCTGCTCCACACGTGGCAGTCGTCACTCTGCCAGTGGAAAGTCCGGTTTTGTCACAGTATGTGTTAGTCAGTCTAGTAATAAACTTTCCGGATACATTTTGGAATATCTATGTAGTGCAAATTATTCATTTTTCAATTAAGAAGACAATAATATTCGCCTATAATAACTAGGAATTCAAATCACAGGTCAAAATTCACCAGAGATTTATTAATTGAATATTATTGGGTTTAACGTCACTTTCAGCAGTATTTCAGCTATCTCATGACGGTCAGTTTTAGTGTTCGAGGAAACCGGAGTGCCCGGAGAGAACCACCGACCTTAGGCAGGGAAATGACATACCTTATCACTTATGATTGAAAGTCGAGTACACCCTTTTTATAATGTACAAATAGGGGGCGCGAACTCACACCATAGTGATGATAGACTACAGTGGTTGTATAGGAGTAGAACTACCTTAACCACTCGGCCACCCAGGCCCAAATTCACCAGAGAACCCTACAACAAAACACAAATAAAAACTATAGACAGACTTATTAAGTGTTAAGCTATCTCTCTTATTCACTCGTTAACAACACAGGGAGCTCTGCACAGTCGGTTAACCTATAATTACATTTTAATCACACACAAAAAATACAGGTAAACAATGCATAAAAAGACCAAAACCTGTATATTCAGCGTGATAGGCATAAGACAAAAGAGAAAGAAATTTTGAAAGATGGGTCAAGCAGTGTTGTCTGCAAAAAAGCAGGCTATCTCAAGGAATGTAGTAGGGTAGTAAAACACTGGGGTAAAAACTATTCTTGTTTACCAAATGACTAAATACGATGTTGATGTAAATTTACATTCTGCATATGCGCATTTCGACAACTAATATTTCATCAGTGCAAATCAAACCAAAACTTTTGGAAGTCTATTAATCCAAAACATGTAAAAGCTGATAGAGAGCAAATAACCAAAAGGATCTAAAAAGAAAAACCAAAATTCAACTAAGGACAGAGCCATGCATGGGGGAGATACACCTTAGTTTTAGACAAAATTTTGTAAATTTTAGATATTGCAAATTTCATTTAAATCTGTTTTCGGATCAGCACCGAAGTACTGACTACTGGGATGGTGAATACCCTCGGGGACTCACAGTCCATCAGCAGAGGCATCGGCCCAGTGGTAACAAATGAGAAATTTGTGCATATTATTCATATACTGGCTAATGAAGGTAACATCTGTCTTAAGGGCATGGTCTTAACTATAGCTGTTTTTGTGTTACGGATTTGACATAACCGATTTTGACTTTTACCTTTGAATGACTCACTAATCCTGCGATTTTTGTCGCATGCGGTTTAAAACATGCTTACCATTTCAAAGCACCTGCCTTTGAAAAATTCCAACATCTTAATTACGTTTTTCTTCGTGTAATCCTTGTTTGACTCAGTGTTGTTCTTTAAAAAATATTTTTGTCTTCCCCATCTACTAAATAAGTGTATCTGCGTTCTAAGTTTTTATTGCAGAAACATTGATGTATCAAATCAGAAATTACTGTTTTCAATTTATTGTGTGGAAGGGTAGTATAAAGAGTAGAAAAATCAAAAGTATGTATACTATGGTAACGGGTGGGACTGCTACAGGATAGCTGTTCAAGGAGATCTTTAGAATTATTTAGAATCCATATCTCATGGACATTGCTCATGGAGTGGACCCTATCGCAGTAACTTTTCTGGCTTTATCTGACTATGGTCAATAAAGCAATAAAGTTGTAAGGAGCTTAGAAAATGGCTTAGTAGTGTATCTCGATCACCCCAATGAATCTCTGTTTGTATGGGTTCCTATGGCGTTAAGGGAGCCAATAGATGAAGGGGAGCTGATTGTTTTCATTATCGGCTTTGATGCCAAAGGATGCGAAAACAGAGTTGTGATTTTCAATAATCTCCTCCATTGATTATGTAGTGGGAGTATACGTTTCCTGACTAAAATTGACCAAAACGAGTCAGTTGTGAAAACTATTCTTCATCGTATTATTTATTTGTTGGAATGTATGTATTTCATGAATTGAAGCAAAAATAAAAATTTAAAACTATGATTTGTATTCTGTTGTTAAAACTTAAATATTAAAAATGACCACACTAATTCAATATTTTGAGATATCCTTTAAAAATTGATGGATCTATAGAAAAAGTTTTAACCTTTTGTCTGAAACTATTCAGCAGTCGGATTGCTCTTATACAATTTTGATTTTTGAAATCATCATGGTTTGGTTATTATTCATCTAGCTATAGCCATGGAGTTCTTCCATTAATGATCGTCTCCCTTTCTGTCCATCGTAATTTTGTCATCTGCACTCGATCAATTTGGCTAATTGGAAACATATTCAAAGATCTCTGGATCATGAAAGTTTACTTGTCTTCAAGAAGGCCTGACACTTTCAATGACGACTGCAATCAAGGAACATAGACCCTACGAGATTACTTTAGCTCCTTACGTGGTACGGATTGTCCTTTAGGGTTCGTATGAACACTGTGCACGGCAGCTGTGCATCCCATATAAGATGTCTGACGGAGGATAATAAAGCATAACATTGGTTTGATTTGCAACGAAATAAATCTATGCAATTTTAAGCCCATTTATACTCACTTTTGAGTACAATGGTTCATAGATTGGTTTTTTTTTTTTTTTTTTTTTTTTTNTGGCAGGTCTGTATCATATACGATATTGCGTAAAAAACGGTAAACATCAGTATCCCAGAAAAAAAGTTCAAGACCCGTATCTTTACTTAGCCATTAATAAAAGAAGGGCCTTAAATGATTGCCGAAATGGTATCTTCAAGATCAGATCTACAATCCATCACAAATTGCTACGAACTGGGAACATACTTTAACAGTGAATAATACATCGGCAAACGAATACCGAAGCAAAAAAAAGCACGCGGGGAATTGTAAAATCATTCATCCAAAGCACGGCAATTTATATCCAATACGAATTGAGACAGTATGAAAAAGACTCTGGATCTATAATATATAATTAAGGTCTATTAGCATGCTTGAAATTGGATCCTTTAACATTGAAATTTCATTGGCGGTTTTTTTTTTCAGTATATGATTCAAACTCTCCATTGATCCTTAAGTCGGGTGTACAATTAGTAATTCAAGAACATAAAGTTTACTCATAAAATGTAACGACACAATATCGTAGAATAAATGACATTAGACTGGCAAAGTTATTGAAATACAATGTGGCCTTGTCTTCATTGGTCACTCTTATTTAAAATTAAATTGACGTAAAAACAATTATATTACGTAAATAGATAAAAGACATTCGTGAAGCTTATTCGTTGTCATTCGAATAAAAAAGGGAAGGGAGAAATCAGCTTATATTACTTTGCTGTTGCCTTTTAAAATATGTGTGTTTACAAAAAATGCATAACAATATATTTAAGGGAACGCCTTGCTGCTGACTTTTTTTCACAAGTCAATCGTGAAAACAATCAACTCCTTCATACATCTATAATTCACGAAAACATCATCTATATACAAACCGAGATTCACTGCAGGGTCGTTCCGATGCACCACTAAAATAATTTCACAGCTCCTCACTACTTTAATGAACGCATTTAGAGATGGTCTGAAAAGTTACTGTGATAAAGCTAAGTCAACGAGAGGCGTGAATCAGATGTGGATTCTTAACAATTCCAAAGATCTCCTTGAAGAGCTATTTTCAACCAGTCTCGCCCATTGCCATGGCATTCAAACTTTTCATTTTTCTTCTCTTGTTTACAACGCAGCGCAAAAAACTGAAAACATTAATTGCAGATTTGATAATCTGTTTCTGCATTTAAAAGGAAAACGCGAATCCAGATAATGTAGTAAGGAAACGCAAAACATATTTTATTGGGAACCATACTGATTCAAATAATAAGTACACTGAGACTGACATTATCAAGATGTTACACTATTTTTGTCGAATTCGGAGGTCGCGTTTTCCAACAGACAATAGAGAACTATGGGAACTTACTGTGCTCCAAATTTAGTTTTTACATGGGCATACAAAAGGAAAATAAAACATTTATCCCTGTCCTTCTCCTATATAGACGATAAACTTTCTCTTTAAAATCCACAATTTACGAAATATTTACATCTGAAACTACTGATACACCTACTTCAGCTTCGTACCTAGATACGGTTGTAGACTGACGAAATCGGATGGTGAAAATCTAAGCTATACTACAAGGGTGATTATTTTAACCCCCCATTTGTGAACTTTCCCTTTCTTAGCAGCAATATACCTACCTACCTACCTCTCGAGCATATCGTGTGTACACTTCACAGTTAATTCAAAATGTCCAAAAAGCTGTTAAGTCAGATATCGGTTCTTCCCTTGACGATTTAAATTTGCGAAACATTGCTTTCACATCCAAACTTTTACAACAAGGTTAAAGATTCAATAAATTATTAAATACTTTTAAGAAGTTCTAAATGTACAGATGATATAAACATTTGATATCTAAATGCGACTTGACTCGTAAACTGCTTATTACAAGACAACGGCAGTAGAACACTTAAGGAATAACAAAATACCGAAGTTACTGAAGGAACAGAGGACATTTATCTTTCTCATTTTATAGAAATATTGTCAAAAAATGCCAGAAACTAATACAAATCCAGAAAAAGAAAACTTGGACGTCACTTTCATTCTTTAAGTAATAGCTTATATCTAAGTTCATATTCTACATTAATCTGGCTTTCGAATCTAGTGACATGAAGATTTTACACATACTGGCCTATGACTGATACTGCCGATGTCTACTGAAATACATAACGACTCTTTGTCAAGCCTTTCGGAAAGTTTTGAGTTTGATCTTTCTTCCGTAGTTCGTAGGTGTTTTACCAGTAGACGAGGTTATTTGAGCTAGCCGACAGTTTTGAAGCTAAAACTCTTTGACCAATCATTCTTAATTACCCTTTGTCATATTTTTATTTTTTTCTTTTTCAAGATAGTGGTACAAGAGCAAGTATTCTACCTGTATTGGGTTTATACGTATTTTTTTACTATAGGGGAAGGGGATAGAAAAGGGTATTTGGGTACTCAAAAACCGGTTTAACCCTACCGCTGGCTTTTGCTAGTGACGGTACTAAGTCCGGCTATCCAGAGCTCCTATCGTTACTTACGTTGGTTTCTTGTCTTTTTTCTAGTGCAGTTTGCGTGTGAATTGTGGATCACATGTGATTTCAGTTTTCCGCGATTGTAGATGTTTACTGTATCTTTTGTTCATGCTATGTTGATTGCATTCCCAAGAAATGCTATGACCATCGCCATAACATCATTGAAACGTGTGACGTGTCTGTGTCCCAAAATAAAAGCTCAAATTAATCAGCTAGATGCTAGATTTAAGTCTTCTCTGATTTATCTTTACCGATTTTTTTTTTTTTACTTTCACCAAGAATGGCTCACTGACAGTGCGCCCCTTGCTGCTAACAAAGCAGGACATGTTTACCCTTCCGAAGCACCTAATATTCTCAGTTTCAGTGTTTTTATTTCTACGTTTTGTAGTTGTCTAACGGCGCCCTTGTTTTCTGTGGTCTCGTTTTGGACATGTGTTTGGATATTGATTTTTGTAATTAACATTGTTTTGCTCCTTTCGTATTCTACTGCCGTTGTTTCAAAAGAATGGATATTAAGAGTTAACGTTAGTAATTAAGGGGACAACAACATGGTCAGTTGAAAGGATTATATGGTAAAGAAGAACATTCAACATTTTTTTTTTTGCAAAAACTGGAATTGTTCCGAGTTCCGATCGTTGTTTACGTGTGTCTTTTTTCTGATTTGTGTTTTTCATCTGATTTGGCAGATAGTAGCATGTAATTGTAATTTTCAGCTATTGTCGATGTTTCATGTTATCCTCCTTTTTATTATAGATTCTTTTTGAAGCATTTTGGTCCCCGTTAAAAGGATTGTTATTATAATCCTTTATTACATGATTAATTGTTTATAAGTGGTTTTAAAGAAGATCTTTACACATCCCATGGAGCCTGATGTCTTCGATCAGATGCAAACCTATCAGACATATACAGAAATTATATTCTTCCGTACATGGTTGTTTTCCGTGTAAGAAAGCCCATAAAAAACACGGTCGCGTGAAGCTGTCTTACGCGGGTAATTGTCCAATCCAACGTTATGATTTGTTCGACGTCATAATTGTTACCACACTAAACACCATGGATGATTTGACGTCACAACTGTGAACTCCACAAGTAATGGCAAGATTTACTTTCTTTCGGGTTGGTTGTTGTATTTTACGGACGAAATAGTTTCTTATATTCGACCAAAATTTAAGATCGGGATATCGTCCACTCGTATGAGAAATTCTACGTCTTTTACCCTCGTTTCACTAGGGAAAGACGGAATTTCTCATACTTGTGGACGATATCCCTTATCTTTAATATGGTCTCGTATAAAAACCTATTATTCTTTGATGATCACCTATCTAGAGATTTTTCAATTCATGTCAAAACATATACAAATCTTGATATGATTATTCACAATTTCTTTAAAATTGCAAAATAAATAAACCTTTCTATGCATTACAAATTTTGAGATTTGAACTTTATCTGTTTCTTCTGTCGAAGATTTTACGGAAAAATCAATACCAACAAGACAGGTTACCGGATTGTCTTCCTAATACCAGTGCGGTAGATCTTGTCTTTCTTAATATGCTTATCCCATCAGATTTTTTATAACTTACAAGGTTTCTTTTAGCTATTTGCAAAAAAGCAGCAATTTACACGTATGTTCTATTTTGAGAAACAACGACCATGTTGTTTGTCCTACGAACTTGAAAATCACAAGCTTAAATTTCCAATTGGCAGAAATATAGATTATGCAATTACTGATTTTTATGGGTATTTATTAATCTTTTTGAGAGCGATTAATGTTTGAAATATGGATTGCAATCATGTGACTTCAAAATAACTCAGATGTTTTAGCAAATAACCTCGATATGACATCACTGCGGGAACAACCCATTTGTGTCCCGCTGAACAACCGGATATCATGTCACAGAGAAAAACAGCCTTATAGATTCTAAAAAAGCACTAGCAGATTATATTAGTCTTCTTTATGAGATTAAAATCATAATACGATCTCTTGATTTGGAATTAATGAAACTGTTTAAAATAAAATAAAACAATTATGGCCCTCGGTTGGCGTGCAATACGAATAATTAAGAAGATATATATTATTTCTTTTCTTTGACAACCGTCAGCTTCAAAATTAAACTAGAATAATCCTTTATGACTATAAATACATGTACCCGGCGAGATCATGTTCGAGTTCAACTATCTCTAAAATAACGGCAGTAGAACACCGAAGGAACAAAGCACAAGATTACATAAATCAAAGTCCAGAGACAAGGCAGAAGTGAGAACCTAGAAGACTGAAGATCAAAGACACTACATTCCCATCAAACATTCAAACACTACACAAAAAACTAAAGCACTAACAGTGTGAACTCTAAAAAAACAGAGTTACATCAGTTGCTCCGGAAGGGTAAGCATGTCCTGCTCTGTATACAGCATCCGTCACATGGTCAATGAAGTAGATATGTTTTTGAAAGATCTGTTAGGTAGCTAATTGGTTAATATCATATGCTAGCCCCTGAGACAAAACCAATTAAAAACCATTGTACGTGTTACTTCTCTAAAATCCGCAGTAAAAAATCTAGCAAGATAGGATATGCACATGTTTAATGTTTATAGAAACCACTGTTCAAAGTTTCAGACCTCTTGATGAAAATTGTGGGTACCCTTCCTATAGAATATTGTCCCAAAATGACCAAATTCAACTAGCTCTCATATCCAGAAAAAATATTAAAAGTTGAAACCAGAATAAAAGGGCACACTGTATATGGAAAAACTCCACTCTGCTATGTTTTCTATTGGTTAAAAGCTGTTAGAGAAGTTGATTACACAAAAAGTACCATTGACATCTATATCTAAATGAAACTACAATAGGAGGAGCACATGTTCAATGTATATAGAAACAACCTGCAAAATTTCAGGTCTCTCGTAAAAACCCGTAAGAGTTGATTTTACATAATTAGTACCATATGTGGGGACGGACAAAAAGACAGACAGATAGTCAGGCTGAAACATATATACCCCATCCCAAAAACTTTGCTTGCAGGGTATAAATTTTGGTGGAACAATAGGCATCAGACTTTATTCAATTACTCGTAATACATATATGCAATTTTATCAGGAATGAGGCAGAGTCTCTGATGATGGTCGCGATCATGTTCTGTTATGAAATTAACTTGTTGGGTATTGTATGGTAATATCTTTTATTGTTTTGTTACTTTCCATCCTCTGACCCACTTCTTGCTTCAGATTATTCATTTGTTGACGTTGTAGTACAGTATTAATGAATATGACATTGCCATTCAAGAAAATAAGAGTATATTTCCTCTAATGTCATCTGCAAGTACAAGATCATACCTTTTGACAATGAGTATCTTTTCTTGATGAACAGAAATCATGAGTATTGTTCTTCATGCAGCGTAACATATCATGCAATATTTACTGCATATACCAATGGATGAGCATATACGAATTCAGTATATGTGATTTCAGCATGATCTTCTTTGGTGTAACATTGAAAGTTTATGGAGGCAGTTAATAATATTTATTACTTCAACAATTCATAACCTTACCAGTTGAATAAACGTTGTTTGTTCCTTCTTTTGTCATTTCTATACCATAAATTCGGCAACCCGAACCACCACACAACAAGGACTAACCACCACATAATCAGGACATATTTATTTGTAAAATTACAAATTTTACTGTGATTATGCATGTTATATTCAACATTTTATTTTCAAAATACATTATGGTGCAGTGCATTTATTTGCATTGCAATATCACGGAAAAAAGTGAGAACTTGCATTTTTTGTCATTTTCGACAAAAACAGGATTTTATGTTAATTCCCCAATAACTATCATCAAGAAATGACAAAAAATGGATTAAATGATAACAAATTCTGCAAAACTTATAATCTTCCTAACAAGTTGATATTACCTGTAAATTTGAAAAAAAAATCCGTTTCGTTTACATTTTCGTTAGAATCACAGCCACAACACCAGGACAACTACAACAAAACGCCACCACAAAATATGACTTCGCAGGACAACGTTAGAATACTGTAGAAATATAATTTGAGATCGAATCTTCTAATCAATGCAATCCGTTATGATTTAGTTTCTAGGTAAAATGGGGGTCTAAGGAAGTAACAAAAATCCTTCCAAAAATAGATTTATATTTGGAATTCTCTACGTAAAGAATCATGTTAAAGTACCAATAAAGTACAAATTAACCCTACCACTGGCTTTTGCTAGTGCCGGTACCAAGTCCTGCTATCCCGAGTTCCTATCGTTGTTTATGTTTGTCTCTTGTCTTCATTAGGTTTTTCTAGTGCAGTTCGCTTGTGAATTGTGGCATGTGATTGTAGTTCCCGGCTATTGTAGATATTTACTGTTACCTTACATAATAAGTATTTGATTCTATTGGTTCAAATAAAGTCACATGACATAAAATAATCTGGACATTTTTATTGAATTTGGCACAAAGGTTGAATAACCTTTACAAAATACTCATGTCCATGGAATAACCTAAATTATTCACCGGTGAATAACCCATGAAAATTTAAATGTATGGTGGTTAACTATCTTTGTGAAATTTTATAGTATTTTGATAAAAAAACACAAAAAATATCGATTTGTATTGATATAATTAAATATAAGGACGTTATCGGTCGGATTTTAGGTAGCCTTTGGTTACAGTTTACTCTGTCATTTTGATTACGTCATGATCGTTTGTACACAAATGGCAGCTGCCAGTGTCAGGTTTGGCAGTTCAACCGATGAGGATTTGGACCAGCTCTCTAGCTAATAAGGACACCGACAACACTTAAAAGGCAACAAAAATGGCATTGACATGCTTTGCGCAATGTTCTTTTGACAAATCATGACAGGGAGTTCAACTTCGAAACACCAGAAGCCTTGAAGGGATAAAGGTTTGGCCCGTCTAGGCATTTCCAGAAGGAAATGGATATTGATATTGGTTCATGATTATGTGGGAAAATACAGAAGAAATGTGTTATTTAGGTTCATTGTTTTGTGAAGATGTTCAATCTTTCATTACTATGGGCTTAGAGAATGCATTAAGTCAACTGTAAGTGCGTTCAATTCAGTTTAGATTTTTTATGGCGGAAGTCTGCATAACAGTTTATTGTAGTGACCAATCAATGACCATGAGGAATTAATGGTTTATAAGGAACACCGAATCAAACTTACGGATATATAAATAGATTTCATAAACAAATAAGGTAAGATTATTTTAAGCAAGGGTACAAAATAAGGAAAGGGTGATTTAGAGTAGACTGATCATGGGTTATCGTGGGACATTAGTTTTCGTGGATTACATTGTTTTTGGAAAGAGCAAAAGCACTGTCACAAAAACTGCTGAGTCAGGGATATGTTCATCCTTTGTTACTTCCGTCCCTTCAGAAATTCTATGGCCGACACCACGACATCATAGATAGATATGAAATGTCTGTGTCACAAATATAAACTGACATTTTCAGCTAGATTCGCGTCTTCCCGGATTTGTCATTACAGGTTTTGACTTTACCCTGGATTGACCCACTGACAATGTGACGGGTGCTGTGCACAGAGCAGGACATGCTTACCCTTCCGGAGCACCTGATGTCACTCTTGTTTATTGAGAGTTCGCACTGTTAGTGCTTTAGTTTTTTGTGTTGTATATGTAATGTTCGTGTGTTTTGTGGGCATGTGGTGTCTTTGGTCTTCCGTCTTTTTGTGTTCTTGCTTTTGCCTTGTCTCTGGACTTTGATTTGTGTAATCTTGTGCTTTGTTCCTTCGATATTCTACTGCCGTTGTTTTCAAAGGAAATCATGACGTCATAATCGACACTTAAGGCCACGAAAACCGATGCTCCTAGTATATATAATGTGTCAAACTAGGGTAAATCCAAGATTAGCTCAAGTTTCTCCCAGAGATAACGGTTTTGGGCAAGACTTCATGTTATGTCGGAACACTGACAATGATATTTATATTTCTTGGTTTCAAATTTAACTCGATAAAATCCATGAAAACTGAGAAATACGAAGAAAATATATATAACTAAATGCAAGCGAGACAAGATCACATGCAAAGTAGAATGTGATATCAACAGGGGAAAAAACAAGTGATTTTATTATTTTACATACATGTCAATATTTTTTTTTCAAATATTTTATCCATTGTTTGTTCGGTATAATAAAACATTTACTAAAGCCCTCGGGGAAATAACCCTAGTACGGTTGACAATTTTAGATATTCACCTCTTCAGAGGGCCGTAATTGTATATCATCCTGTTTTTGTAATTGCATGTTTCAATTAAAAGAATTTTTATAGCTTACTATGCATCTAAAAATTTTACAAAAGGATATGGAGTAAATGAACATGAGACCATAACACATGTTTACTCCAACTGCAACTAATTTTAATGAGCTGTATGGCTATATCTGAACCAACATCAAAATAAAAATCCTAAGGGAGCAACCATTTGATTTTTTTGGGGGGATGGGGGGGGGGG
>MJUU01046260.1:18131-32538 GCA_002080025.1 Modiolus philippinarum | reverse complement strand
CCCCCCCCCCCCCCCCCCCTAAAAATTAAAAGGTTGCTCCCTAAAGCAAAAAATGAGTTCGAGAAGATTCACTTTCATTGCTGTTCTTTATCTTGAAGTCGCCATGAGCCCTTCAACAATGTCCTTTGCCTATATCAAATAGTAATTAAAACGGTCTCTGACTTGATTTGTTTCAAATTCATCCCTACATGTCTAACAACGCTAGATTGGCTGGTAAAGAGGGTTTTTAGTCACTGACATTCGACAAACCTGACAAAAAGATAGAAGAGACTAATAATAGACGATCATAATATATAAGCAACCATATGGGCCTGGCCGAATCAATTGAATGAAACGTGGCATAATAAAATAGTGAAATATTGGTCAGAATATCATTGGAAATTCAACAAAAATATCAAAATTTCAAAGAGACATAAGTTGTCGAAATGCGCATATGCAAAATGTAAATTTACAGTAACTTCAGCATTTTGTTGTTTATATGAGATATTTTAAACAAAACCTAACAATAGACAATTGAAATACATAATATACCACAGTGGGCTCATCAGGTCAATTGGCAGAAAACTAGGCATATGGGTTTTTTCTTGTGCAGTTCCTATTTACTTTGTGGCATGTGGCTATGTTTTTCGGCCATTGTAGGTGTTTCCTGTTATCCTTCTTATTCTATAATAAGATCGTTAGACATATAAACAGGTGGTAAGAATGAGAATTATTAATTTCAAAATGATTATAATAATATGCCAATATTTGGAAGTATGATAGTGTATCCTTATGAGAAATTGAAGGATAAGACTATCATAACTGACTATGTAAACAAAACTCACCTGTCGCCGCACCAGGAATCTTTGCAGAAGAGTCTTGTTGTAATTCATCAAACCATTTTTTTCGCCTCATTAATGCCATTCATTTTTTTTTTCAGATAAATAAAGAAGAAACAGTGCAAAGATTACTGCCAAAAGAACATGATGTCTAACAAAATTAATTAAAGAAACCTAAAGCTAATTACTTTTTTGCATAAACAACGGTTGAATTGAAAAGAAAAACAGAATGAGAAAAAAAATACACATTGACTGCGTTTTGGTAACCACGAGCCTATATTAGACACCAGACTTGATTTGAATAATTAAGGAAACAATTTTAACTGATTTATGCATCATGGGTTCTATTTCTAAACAAAACTATGGGAATGCAATTCATAACTGCGATAATATCAAATGGACAAAAGGAATCTAAACCAAAGGTTCATGTTTCTTCTCTAGCCTCCAAACATTACCAAAGGAAAAGTTTATAAATCATCAGTAAATATCTTCAATAAACCATCAATGTCAAAGGCAAATCAGCACCAAATTAAGCATTCATGACAAAAGAAAAAAACTAAAATATACCAGTGTTCTATACAAGACAACACCGACAATATGAACTCAAACAAAAAACTAAAGCAACATCAGGTATTCCGGAAGGGTGAGCATGAACCGCTCCACATGTACCACCGGTGACACTACAATGAAAAGTCGGTCTGTGTTAAGCTACAGTTGGTGTTTGTTAGATTGGTAAGCAATTCTATAATTACTTGAAAAAAATCAAATATTAATTGACGAAGGAAAGGATATGGAGTAAATGCACAAGAGACTAAGTCTTTACAAATACATGATAAAACAAGCATAGGAACAACGCTTATATTGTTGTTCTTCATCTTGAAGTCCCCATGATGCCTCTAACACCGGTTTTAGCGATTTGCTAAATAGCAAAATACTGAAATTCTTGTGAATTTTGTTTCTGCATATCCGCATTTCGACAACTTATGTCGACCAACGCTACATCCGTGTATTTTCTGGTCATGGATGCGGGATTGTCAAGAAACATTTATTAAACTGGCAGATTGGTCTTACAATCACTGTCATCCCTTGCCCGACAAAAGAACAACATATACAACATAAAGACAAATGGAAGATAACAATGAAAGATCTGTAAAACAGACGACCATAAAACTGCTATTTTGAGAATTGCAACAGTAGCTTAACATTACTAAGTTTATACGTTTTTAAAAGTAAAAGTAAATGTGCTTTCTTTATCATCAACAACGCGATGCAATTAACAATGAAGGGATATGGAGTAAATGCAAATGAGACAAAATCTCTACAAAATAAATGGTAAAACCAAACAATGGAACGCTTTTATTGTTGTCGTTCATCTTGAAGTCACCATGAGGCCTTCAACAATGAGCATTACTCATACCTCATAGCAATTTTTAAACAGCCCCTAGCCCCTAGCACCGGTTAGCGGAATTCATTGTTGCTAATTGCTGAGAAACGCTACATCCATGTCATTTTCCTTTGATCCACGGATGCGGGATCGTCAACAAACATAAACTTAACTGGCAAAGTGTTCTTACAATCGCTGTCATCAATTTCCCGACAAAAAGACTAGTAGAAGATGGTCACAACAACCACATGGCACTCATCGAGCCAATTGTAAGAAAACTTGGCAAAATAAAATCATGAGATGTGGGCACAATAAACAGATGGTCAGAACAAACAATTTCAAATTACAAAAAATTAAAAGGCCAAATTTGAAAGAATGATAGTGCATCCATATGAGAAATTCCCTCAAGAACAAATACACCATAACTGAACTGTATTCAATGCATACATCGCTACCCATTTTAGCAACTTTGATTCAGTTATATTGAATTACAATCAATAACTTATTTAATGTTAACTTATGTATATGACCAACCCAAATCTCTTCCAATACAGCAAAAATTAACTCATGACAAGAAGCAAATAAAGCAATCCGTAAGGATACTGCATAAAAGAACTAAAATTTGACACCTGCTGAAGTCTTTCGTGACATCCAGGATACAATTCTTAGATTTTCATAAATTAAATGAGAACGTAATGGAGAGAAAGAACAATGGCAAAATATCGTGTAAACCTTGAAAACAAGGATATTGAATTTTTGTTTCGCGGATATATGAAAACTAATATTAGTGAATGGTTTGACTTTTAGTGGAGAATTACGCTAACCGGTGCTAAGGGCAGTCTTAAACTTACTATGAGGAAAGGGGAAAGCTCATTGTTGAAGGCTTCGTGGTGACTTCATGATGAAGCATAACAATACAAGCTTTGTTCCATTTCTTTCTTGGTTTTACATTAAACAATGAAATGATATGGAGTTGGTTTAGTGTATTTGTAGAGACTTTGTCTAATGTGCATTTTACTCCATATCCTTTTATAGTTTATATAGGATATTTCAAACGATTAATCTTATGTAAGTCACATGAAATGTCACAGGCCAAGGTCACCACTGTTCTAGATTTCTTGTGTCAACCTACAGCATCTGCTATATTATTTCAAAGAACTATTAATTTCGATTTAAAAAAAATTAGGAATCCGAAGAACTTCATTTTACAATTTGGCAATAGTCTTTCGACCGCAAGTTTTCCATTTATCAAGAAGATTTTATACACTTTGTACAGTAGGTGAAAACTGTAGAATTTTATTCAGCTTTGAAGTCTACATTTACATTATATCATTATTTAATTAATGAATATTGCTTTATTCTTAAATGTTCATCTTAAATCATAAAATATCTGATAATGGATTAAGTTTAAATTGCTGAAATGATCAAAATATCAGCAGCTGTATACTTTGTCGTTGTTTAGATATGCCTAAGAACTATTTTAAAATTCCCTTTTCTATTAAATTGACAAAAACAACAAAACCAGAGCAAAAATATTTAGCCCCAAAATGTTTAGATTGTATATGTACTTTCAATGTCAGAATTGTTCAATTTCAAGAGTCATATGTATCTATGAGCTAAACAAAGAGGAAGTAAATTCTATGACTGTGTTTGATCAGTCGAACTTTAGTGTAACATAAGAACATGACACAACTTAATTTTCAAGGTAAAATATATAATTAGTTTTAAATAAGCATCAAACCGCCTTTCGGGGCTTCTGGTAATGTGGTTTTTAAAAGTTCAGGTTAACATTTTCGTAGTTTCACCTTTTACATTTGCATAAAATATAATGTATGGTAACCCATGATGAGAGCAGGATACCCTGGATGTCAAGAACAGATCTAGACTTAAGTTTGGAATCGTTTTATCTGTGATTTTCTAAAATATCTCCCTATATATCATGTCTTGATTCGAACTTTATGTAATACATCGGCATACGAATATCGAAGCAAGAACGAGGATGAGGGATTCTAAAATCAGAAGTCCAAAATCACGGCAGTTCATATCCAACACGAATTGAGACAGTATGGCAAAGTCAAAACAAATGAACAAAATGAACAAGAACGCCACATAACTAAAGCACTAGCAGTGTGAACCCTTATAAAAACTGAGGTATCACCAGGTGCACCGGAAGGGTAAGCATGATCTCTTTCATGCGTGGCACCGGTCACACTGCCAGTGAAAAGTCCGATTTTTTCACGGTCGGTGCAATTCTGTCCAGTAGTAAGGTCTGGATTTACCCAAAAATATCTATTCTCATATGTGAAATGGAAATAGTGTAATGGGTCTGTCAAATCATGGTGACGATCGTAAAACTTCTGTAGTGATAATTGCAACAGTGACTGAAATATCCTGAACATGTAAAAGACAATAGTTGAACGAAATGATCAAATAAAACCACTTGAATAAAACTGACAACAAAAGTCCTACCCAATAGAGGGAAAGACCAGTCAGAAATCCGTAAAACGTACGACAGTATCGAGAATGCAAAACCCAACACATTCATTTATAAGTCGGTTACAAAATTACATGTATTAATATTATGTTATTTTAATGAATTTGAATTGAAATCATATCCAATTGACTGTATTTCTCGAATGGCTATTTCTTCTTAAATCTGAAAAAGAAAAACAAATGCACGAATGACACGTAACTGAGTTTATTTTAAATACTCTTAAAACTATGTGACGTATAGTCATGTGTAAAAATTGTTATATAGATAAGAAATGAAAAGGACAAACATAAACGGGATACCACAACATGCGGACATAAATGTGTATGTAAGGATATTAGCGATCTGTAAACACAATTTAATTAAAAAATACTTCTTGTGGATATACTTTGATAGACATACACTGCACAGGACACTTATACTGGTTTGCGCATTATATGACCATATACTTGTTAAATTTTGTGGAAGAAAAGATCGACACCTTGTCGTACAGGCCTCGAAATAATTACTAAAGCTGATTAAATCCAGTGTCTGTTAGTGTTACAGTTTTAATAAAGGTGGAGAAATTCGACCCTCAATTATTTCAAACGAAATCCTGACGAACGCACGATATCCATAAATTGAAGCATTTATTCATTTATTTCATGATGTTGTTTCGAATCTTTGCTGTTCAATGTTTTGTTCCGATTTTTTTTTAGAAAGAACTACTGTTATACAGTCAACCCTTAATTTTCAATAAGAATGCATGTTGGAAAGTTCCTTTTGAGCTGCTTTGTAAGAAATGTCGGTTTAAGACGTTTACCTCAGTTTTTGGTAGAATTTCAAACTGCCAGTGCTTTAGTTTTGTGGCATTCTTGATCATTTGTGTCTATTTGTTTTGTTTCGTCATGCTGTCTCAATTCGTGTTGGATATGAATTGCCGTGATTTTGGAATTCTTCCTTAATCATGTTTGGTTCAGTATTCGTTTGCCGATGTATCTATTCAATGTGTTTTGCTTGGTTTTAAGGTGATTCAGTTGTGGTTGTTTTTATCCAATTTTGTCTTTCCGTTTTGGTGTGTTGTTTTGAAGAGTATCTGTGTAGTTTGTAAAATTATTGAAATAAATTGGCTTTTTTATTGCAAACCATTAACAAAAATCATGTGATGATTATTTGGTGATGAGTAGTCTGTTTGGTCTAATTCATATGGATATCAGAAAAATAATAAGCTTTAATTTTCCAATTTGTGTTTTGCCTATGATATTTTCTTTGAGTTTCTACAATAGCGGACATATGTTTTTTTTTTTTTACAAGTCATGCCTTTTTTCCTGGTCTATTGATATATGACCACTTCTTATCAACACGAATAAGTTTATTATTAACAAATTATTTGCTCATATATGTACTAGAACACAGAAGGTCTCCGCAATTTTTAATATTTTTTTTATAAATTTATCGATAATTTTACAATAAATGGTTCTGTGTGGTAAAATGTTTTGTTCTATTTAAAACAAATCCCAAATTCTTTTTGCATGGTAGAAAAGAAATAAGTCTGCTGTACTTTTCAGTTAGCAAACATGGAAGTAAGTCTGAGAAAAAATTATTTAATCAGTGAAACAACAGCAGTAGAACACCGAAGGACCAACAGAAGTGATGATCACAAAAATCAATAGCCAAAGACATCGGAAAACGGTAAATTAATGACTTCAGATAGTCACAATGCAGGGAAATAAAAAGACTACATAAATAACTAAGGTACTCATAGCGTGAACTCCCATGAACACCGGGAATGACATCAGGTGATCCGGAAGGGTAAGCATTCCTGCCCCACTAACGACACCCGTCACATTATCAGTGAGGCATACATTATTTTGATAAAAACTGTTTGGTAGCGGATTGGTTCATGTCATTTTCTAACACTTAGACAAAACTAATTACAATTCAAAGTACAAGAATCTTCTCTTATCCTCAAAGAGAACCATCGTAAAACGTTGAAAAGCGTTTGTAAATCTTTAAAGTAACCAAACATTCATATGGACAAATATTTTGCACAAACATCACCAACGAAGAAAAAGCTAAAATTTTACAGACTGATATGCAAGACAACACTGAAAACTAAATCACTGGCAGTGTGAACTCCCATTAAAAACAGATGGTGACATCAGGTGCTCCAGATGGGTAAGCATGTCCTGCTTGGCTAGCGGCATCCGTCACACTATCATTTAGTCAATCAAGGGTTTAGGCAAAACAGGTTATGTCAAATCAGTGAAGACCTAAAATCTAGCTGAAAATGTCCGTATCTGTCAATGATTACATGATGACGGCTATAGAATTTCTGAAGGGATGAATGTAACAAAGTCTGAACAAATCCCTGACTAAGCAGCTTTTTGGACAGCATTTTTGCTCTATTAAAAAAAATCACTGTATAAACTACATGCTCGACAGTAACGAATCAACTGTAAAATGTACACTCAAAAGAATGGAGAGGTAGCTATATTGCTGCTCATAATCAGAAAGGAAAAGTTCACAAATTGGAAGTTAAAATCATCACGTTTTTCATATAGCTTAGATTTCAAACGTCCATTTAGTCAATGTTTATCAAAAGATCTAAGTACGAAGCTGAAGTAGGTGAATCAGTGGTCTCCTCTTGAATTTCAAGTGCATTGGGAAAGATCAAGTGTAACTATTCCATGAGTTTCGGATTATTAAAGGAAAGTACATCGTCTATGTAGCGGAAGCTGAAATAAAAGGACTGGGCTAAATGTTTTGTTCTTTTTTCTGTGTTAGCCCTTGCAAAAACTTGGCCTCATACGAGAAAAGAAAGAGATCAGCTTGAAGTGTCACGCAGTTAGTTCCCATGGGAATCCCGATTGTCTGTTGAAAAACATAGCCTCCAAATTCGATAAAAAAATATTGTATAAAAAAATTTCCACATCCTTATCACGTCATTCTCTGTGTACTTCTTGTTTCAAATCAGAAATCACTGTTTTCAATTTATTGTGTGACAGGGTAATATAAATAGTAGAAAAATCAAAAGTTTGTATGCTATAGCAATGGGCGAGACAGCTAGAGGATAGCTGCTCAAGATCTTCAATCAATCAATATAAAAATTCTTGTCTTCTACAATTTTAGGAAATTTTACTGATTCAGAATCACATCTTTCAATTATAATTGCAACAGAAAGGTAACAGAAAACACCCACAATAACCAAAAAATCACAAGTACATGTCACCATTCACCTGGAAACTACACAAGAAAAAAACACAAATAGAAAGACAAAAGACAAACGTAAACATAGATAGGAACTCGGTGTAGCGGGACTTACTACCGGCACTAGTAAAGCAAGCGGTTGACATAAACCGATTTACAGATACTCAAACCCCCCGTTTATATATCCCGTTTACATATAGTATGATAAACATACAAATAAAATCCGATACAGGTAGACTACTAACTCAATGGCCACTATCATGAAAAGAGAAGAATAAGACAAATTAAAACGTAATTTTGAAAGATGGCACAAGAAAGCTCGCCGCTAAACTGCCGGTTAGCTCAAGGAGTTTAGTCTGCTGGTAAACAACTTTCGCACTACGCTCAAAACTTCCGAAGGCTTTGGTACAGAATCACCATGTATTTCAGTAGACATCGACAGTATCCGTGAGAGGCCAGTATACATTATCTCATGTGCAGTTACTCCATATCTGTTCATTTGTTCCAAATTATGCCCTCATTTATTCTCAATTTACATTTTACTGATGATACCTCATTCTTCAGCATAAAATAGAATAAAACGGCGATAGAAAAGCTGACATAAAAAACAACTGAATCCTTTTAGGCTCAGAAAAAATTCCCCAGTGCGGGTCGAGTTAATTAGTGGTTTATGTAACTCGAGACTGTAACTGTTGTAAACAGATGCATTGTGGGTATAATCAGACAAACACATACATCCAGTATGAAGATAATAGTGTAATTAAGGCAAGAAGTTATATTTAAGTCATATTTTATATCCTCGTTATAGTCGTTTTTGTCATATTGATATGAATCAACTGTATATTAGCTTGAATTTTTTCAAGATTCAAGTGCGAGTGCACTGATAGTAGTATGAAATTTCCGTGAATAACTACATTTTCTCTACTCTAATTGAAATAATATATTTATTATTCCTTCCATAATTTTAAATCTTATAATATTTGAAATTCATACATTCTACCCCATTTCTGTATAACTGAAAATTAGTAACGTTTTCACGTTTTCAGTGATTTTTACATGCATTCAATATACAAATACACTATTTGATAATATTTCAGCCAATCAAATTTCGTAAATATAAACTGAGATTTGATATTTTTTCTGTATTTCATTGCATTCATGACAAAAACATTTAGCCCAGTCCTTTAATTTCAGCTTCCGCTACATAGACGATGTACTTTCTCTTAATAATCCGAAATTCAAGGAATATTTACACCAGATCTATCACAATGAGCTTGAAATTGAGGAGACTACCGATACACCTACTTCAGCTTCGTATTTAGATTTTTAATTTACATTGACGAAAATGGACGTTTGAAATCTAAGCTGTATGGCAAACGTGATGATTTTAACTTCCCAATTGTGAACTTTCCCTTTCTGAGCAGCAATATACCTACCTCTCCAGCCTATGGAGTGTGCATTTCACAGTTGATTCGTTACTGTCGGGCATGCAGTTTATACAGGGACTTTTTAGTTAGAGCAAAAACACTGTCCCAAAAGCTAGTGTGACGGGTGCCGCTAGCGGAGCAGGACATGCTTACCCTTCCGGAGCACCTGATGTCACTCCCGGTTTTCATGGGAGTTCACACTATGAGTGCCTTAGTTCTTAATGTTATCTTTTTATTTCCGTGCATTGTAGCTGTCTCACGTCCTTGTTTTGTCTTTGTTTTTATCTTGTTACCGTTTTTGCCATGTCTTTGGACTTCGATTTTTGTAGTCATCGCTTCCCTTGTTCCTTCTGTATTCTACTGCCGTTGTTTCAGTTACATGCAAATTTCATAAAACTCGAGAAAGCACACAGTTACATAACTTTTTCCAAATTATATGCTTACTCTTATTGCATTTGTATTGATACTGTGTGTCTTGCAGAAAATTAATGCACACATATGGGGGCAAGCCGTTGGGAAATTTATCTTCATATATTTTGATATTAAAAAAGTATTAAAAGATAATTGTTAATATAAGAAAATAATTTCGAATATAAGAAACTGGTTTTCAATAGTATTAAGAATATTATTTAAATATTGAGAAATCGGTGTTTTACTATAAAATTGCATAGTTTTAATATCATATATATGTTTTATTAACATGCCTTTCTCCTTAGTATATGCCTACTCTTATTACATTTGTATTTATACTGTGTGTCATTCCGAAATTAATGGAAACATATGGCAAGCCGTTTTTATTTCGAAGTTTATCTTCATATATTTTTTTTTAATATTAACAAATAATTTTTAATGTAAGAAAATAATTTTTAATGTAAGAAAATAATTTTTAATGTAAGAAAATAATTTCTAAAATAAGAAATTGATTTTCAATATTACAAATATTATTTAATATTAAGAAAACGATTTTTTACTATAAAACTTGCATGTTTTTTATATTATAAATATGCTTTATTTTTTTATATCAGAAAATCATTTTTTAGTATTAAGAAATAAGGAATGATTTCCGAACGGCTTGCCATACAATTTTTTTTTATTACGATCCCTTGAAATTTATAATGTATTATTGCGATCCAATTGATTTCTGAATTTGGAGTAATTTATTATAAAACGACACAATCTGTACCCTCTTTGAGAAGCGAAGTCAAAACAATTACCAGGACCGTTTAAAGTCGCATAATAACATTTTTGTTAACAATTTCAAAGGCAGTCAAGTTGACGGAGCTGGTTTTCACTATTCTAGATTCATAACCGAATCCTCATTTACATAAGCCAAGTGTCGCAGATACATAAGCCACATACCGCATACAGTACCAGGAATATTCAACCTGGCAATTTGACTGCAAAAGGATCACTAAGGGATCACAAAAGGATCACAGAAAAAAAGTTATGATCATTGATTGCAATCCAGGAATGCGTTAAATGACCGCATGAACACAAGGTTTGCGATCATTGATCGCCGGTGTTGTGATCCTTGATCGCAGGTGTTGTGATCATTGATTGCAAGGATTGTCATCGTTGATCGCAAGGATTGTTATCAATGATCGCAGGAGATACAATTTAAGGATCACATTCGTTGCGGTCAAGGGTCACAGCCGTTGCGATCGATGATCACAAACCTTGCGATCAAGGATCACAAAGATTGCAAGAGTTGTACTATCAATGATTGTTTATTAAAAATAGAAATTTTCATTAACAAAATGAAAAATGTAATACCGTCTTAACTTATTTTCATTATATATGAAAACTAATCGTTTATTTTACGTGTATTATTCATTTCAGTAAAACGTTTTGTTGAACAAAAATCGAGAATTGTTTTTTATCGTTGCTTTTATTAATTCATTAATTTTTTCATTTTTGTTTACCTTTTCATATTATTTTTTTACTAATTTACTTATTTATTATTGTTATTTTTTTACTATTTTTATTTCTAGATATTAAGCCTTTTACATCTTAATGTTATTTTCCGATTAAAAAATTCTTTGTATATACTGTACATATGCCCAGAACATTTATATATTATGTACTTTACAGTGCCGGGTTACTGGTTTTTTTAAAGATAAATTTATCTATCATTTATATGCCATTTACTCCTGTTTTGCGAGAAGTTTATTTGCCAGTGTACAATGATTACCTGCAGAAGGTGATTGTATATTGTAACCCCGAGATTGTAACACAGTCGTAAAACATTCTGTCTGTGTATATTCCACTGTTGTCTCAATATACACACGTGTCCGACTCTCTCTAGCGCAGAGCTGTCGGCTTACTCACATTACACAAAAAAGTCTTGCACAATAACAGACTGGTAACAACTTTGGGGGATCAAATGAGCATTAGAAATAAATTTTAAAGAATTTCCAACATGACATTTTTATCCGGGTACACTTATAAAATCAAATTAATATTTCATCTCTAGTAACTATACGGAATAAAGAGGATATGAAAAAACTATGCAAGGAACAAACAGACGCATTTTATCTTACTTTCTTGGATCTTCTACTGTCTATTGAAGCTAAAACTTAATATACATGTAACTAGTCCCCGATTGAATTTGTGTATTCGGGTTAATAAATTGAATTTTTGACCCCATTTCTGTAAAAATCATGTTACTTGACAACGTGTCCGTCTTATCAGAAGCAGAGACACATAAAATTTTATATGTCTCTGTCAGAAGTAACGGGAACTTGTGTGGGCTATTCCAAGTGCTTGGTGATACACTAACATAGGGTATTTTGATTCCGGCTTAAATATTCAACGGTAGTTCATGTATTCCGGCAAGAATGTTTGTAGCGAAATAAAAACACTGTTACACTTGCCATATATAAGTTTGAAAATGGATGGTTAAGAAATGCTTAGTATAAGAGAAAATGATATACCACTACATATCTTGTAATATCCATGGATGTGGGATATCAAGCTTATAGTCGAGACACGAGCGCAAAGGTTTTATCACAAAAGCTGATATTTATTTCAAACTGCAGTTGTGTTAAGAAACAGGCATTTATTTTCTGTGGAATACATATATACAGCATATATGAATAAATTTTATATTGCGCTTGTTTAATACATAGTAGTTTTGTTTTACTTTTCAAAAAACACCCTTTTAGACTATTATACAAACAAAACACTGTTTTCGTGATAATAATACCTTTTGCATTCTTAAAGGTGTAAATATCTTAAAATCACGTGCGTGTGGTGGATTAATTTACGATTATCTGTGATACATGCACAGGCGTGTGCCACACCTTGCAAAGGTGAAGTAAAGTGTTGGTGGCAATAAACAACCCACAATAAACATCGGTTACCAGGTGACCAAGGATTTATGGATGTACTGTACAAAATTTCAGTGATGAAAAAAACTGCCGTTGTTTTATAAAACGGTCACATCTAATCTTTCAAAAGGGCTTCTCTAAATAGGAGTTCTCGTGTGTTTGAATGCAGATATGTATAACACTGACTAGTAAAATGAGCTTTCAGGACTTGATCACGAGTCTCTAATATGGGACTTTCGAGATGAGAGTTTTCCATGAAAGATTTTTAAAAAGTAAACAAGAGATCTTCATGTTCCAGAATCTATCAATGTATATTGTATGCGCATATTTATCATTGATTATGAGTGACTTTTAGCGCTGTATGTAAACTTTTTTAATGTCAATTAAAATCTACATGACGGATATTTCGGAACTCTTCGAATTAATTTACATTTTGTTTGTATTATTATTGTCATTATTTTATCCAATGGGTCATTGATCCAGCTCTGTCCCACTTTTCTGGTATACTGAAAATACAAATTTACAAAAGGTTAAATAAATAATAAACCTATTTCTGCTCGATTTTGCTTACCAGGTAAGAACAATAAAAATAATTACTCAACAAATGCTACGTCAAAGTTGAATAGATGATCAAATATGCATTTACCATGATTTCAGTCGTAAATCATGCCCAGTGCTGTTGAAAATATTTACATGCTTGTTGTCAGATCATAGAGAAATCTATACATCATTCATGTATACTTTGGTTCAATTTGCTTTCATAGTTTCAGAGGAGATTATCTTTATACTTTCTATGCTTAAAATTGCTTCAATACTATCAATACGTTCTATGCTTCAAATTGCGTCAATACTATCAAAGGTGATGATCACAATATTTTTGACATAGAGTCTTATGCTTGGCGTTGACGGACTTCAGTGTAGGGTTTGATTCAGTTTGCATCTTAATAGTTTCAGAGGCTATGACCAAACTATGTTTTATCTAGAATACACTAGAATAATCGAGTCGGGACTGCTTATACATTTGCTTGATTGATTGATTAGTTAGAGTTTAACGTCCAGTGAGCAATATTTCAGCTATATCAGGACGAGAACAAGTTAATCAAATAAAAAAAATTGTAAGTAAAAGAAGAAAGAAATAAAGGTGGAAGGGACAACCGGGCAACGAGTTTTGATAGCCACTGGAAAAGGGGAGTATGGGTAGGGGCAGGAAATTTAGCCTTCTATACGAGACCAAGTGACTCTGCTCTTTTTAGAAAAATATAGAAGGGGTCTTTATACTTCATGGAGTATGGCGTCTCTCCACACGGTTCGGCTATTATGGTTCGCTTTCCGTATTATGCCCCGACTTTCCCGCATAGACAGGGTATTTCCCTATCCACCAGCTGGCCATGGGGACGCACTCGGCAGCTCTGTAGCCTGAGCCCGTGAAAACCGATTCAGGTGCCGGGCTTATTCATTTAATCTCCGAAAATTGAAAAAAATGTCAAGTATAATGAGGGGGCGAACAGGATGTGTCTCTCCTTTCTCTCTCCCTCTCCTTTCTTCTGCCCATTTTCTCACCGTATCCCTTTCATTTTCTTTTCTCCCTTCCCACTTCTTTTTCCCGTCCTCTCTTATTTAATTATTTGTTACCACTGGGTCGAAGCCTCTGCTGGTGGACTGTTAGTCCCCGAGGGTATTCACCAGCCCAGTAGTCAGTACTTCGGTGCTGACCAGAAAGCCGATTCTATTTTGAACCTTGCAATATCTAAATTTTTGTAAATTTTTTT
>MJUU01046260.1:0-17338 GCA_002080025.1 Modiolus philippinarum | reverse complement strand
ACATGATCGTGATGAAGACGAAGCAAACCGAAAAATTATACTATGAACCCCTACAAACAGGAGTGTCATAAGGTTTTCTGGAAGGGTAAGCATATTCTGCTTCACACGCGACACACAAAAATTGAACTGTTCCCTGTAATGTTAAATTCGGTATGCGTCAATTCTGTAATGTAAGATCTCATTTTCGATAGGCTTGTCCCCGTTTTGAAACTGTGTTAATGCTCTCTGGAAGATTATTGATCATTATTAGTAATATCGGAAGATATTAAAATGTTCAATTTTACAATTAAATATCCATAAGTACAAAGTTTTTTTTTCGATTTTCCGACAAACCAGTTGCGTATTCATATAATGATATCGAACCCGATATAAAGCATGATCAATGTAGTTTTCTGTCAAAAAAGTATCTTGAAATTAGTCATATTCAAGTAATATAAAAATTTCAATACTTGTGTTGGAAATGTTCGTTTTAAATGATAAAAAATAGAATGAATATTGTTCCTTTTTTGTTTTGTTTTTTGTTTTGTTTTTTTTTTTTTTTTTTTGCTTGTTTGTTTGATTTTGCATGAATGATGCTAATTAACAACAATGTGTCATAAAGCTTGACACGTTTATTTGATTAGGATGTGAATTGGTATCCATAAAACTGCGTTTGTGATATTTTTGATAGGTATAATACATCTCGAACAACCGATCAAGTTCTTATAAAAAAGTCGTACCTCTCGGTCAAGGGTTTGTACACGTTATTGGAGAAATTTATTTATATATTTTGATTTACATGATTGATTAAATTTTGCTCCTATTTTGCACTTGGCTGCAGATGAGTTGTTTAGAAATAACAAGGACGTACAGTATACGTTGTAAATGAATTATCATATATGGAACAGAAATTTGACTAATATATTCAGAGACGTATCTCTGATTTATCCGATTCTCAAACAATACAATGAAAGAACAGCTAATTTACAACATCAGAAAGACTTTTTACCGGATAATTTGATTTTTATTCAATATATGTTCAAAGTTGAAAAATTGACAGTTGACTGACCACACCATATATAATTCCGGCCACGGTTTTGATCTTTTGTTTTGATATCAAGAAAATTACATATGCCATATCATTTTATTTATTAATCAACTTTCTTTAAAAATCAATCACAGAAATTCAAAAGGGTTATCCAAGGCTCATGCAATACACAATAAAAGTTGAAAATCTATTACATGTGTTTTGTAACTGCCTAATTCCACCATACAAGATATATTTCAGGTCACGGTTTTGACCCTTTGCTTAAGTGAAAAACAATTGCAGTTTATGCGTTTTTATATATAAATAAATTATTTTTTGATATCAATAAAAACAAATTGATCGGCTAATATAGTTTTATTCCATACACACTCAAAGTTATAAATTTCAAAGTTTTCAGACAACAATAGGAGTCTTTCCCGGCCACTTTTTCTACCTCTAAGTAAAACAAAAAAAAATAATTTAAGCCATTTTATTTGTAAATAAATCATTTTTGAAAATCACTAAAAAAATTTTGATTAAGTCCTAAAGATTTCGAAAATTAAAGTTTTAAGTCCTAATTTCACATTTTTTCTTCCGGCAATCGTGATGTCTTTAAAATTAATTTCATTAAGTAATGTATCATCTTATAGATCTTCTATTAGCTTTTAAAATATTTGTGAATAATTTCTCTATATGTTAATGCATTCAAAAGATATGAAGGACAAGGCATGCATTTTAAGACTTTCCGGTTTTTCAAACTTCCCGTTAATACACATTTAATATGTTTGTAAATGGAATGAACCTATAACTATGTACTTGGCGATCAATGATCACAAGTTTGAGATCAAGAATGACAGCTTTGCGATCAAGGATCATATGACTTTTCGATCAAGGATCATATGACTTTGCGATCAAGGATCACAATCTTGCAATCAAGGATCACAATGATCGCACTGTTGTGATCAAGGATTGCACCACAAGCTGTGATCACTGATCATAACTTTTGGGATCAATGATTGCAAATTGTTTTGTGATCATTGATCGCATATATCCGTATGATCATTGATCGCAAGCACGAACAATCCTTGATTGCAATCATTGACTGCTACAGGATCACAAAATGATCACTTCGGGATCACAAAAACGGCAATCTTGAATTTTCCCTGTACTGCACCCGTTTATATACATAAACCAAAGCCGACTTAGAAAATGAATCTACATCGCTGTTTTAACTTAAACTGAGAAATTTGGTATTGATAGATATCAATTGAAATATTTACAATTCTTATGACTTATTTAAAACTAATTTGCATTGATTTATCTTTTGTTTTGTTGCATTTTTATTTTTAAGTCGTCAACCCTTAAAGCACGCGCAGCACGGTTTACGAATTAGAAATAGGTAAAATTTATGGAAAAAATTTTGATACTAAAGTTTGCTTCCATAATAAGTATTCTTGTGTGTTAAAAATGCATAGTTTCTTTAATTTTGGAAAATATATAATTTTTAGACAAATATTTCGAATATTACAGCAGTAAAGTGTCTCAGGTTACATAAACCACAAATTAATTCTAGCTGCACCTGAGAAGTAGTGTAACACGTTCTCGCGAATCAATAATTTAAAGATTAAAAAAAAATGTTCTTATTGTACAAAACTAGGCTACGGACACCTTACGTTTGACATCCATTTAACACTGTGTCCAATCGAGAACGACAAGGGTTGTTTGGTATCTATATGTACTTCCTGTTATTATAAAGATTTCAAAAACGCCTTTACCGAATATTTTGATTAATAATAATCATATTGGTTATTTGAAGATCGAATATAGAGTAAAATTAGATCATTTTTGCATTCTGCAGTTTAGGAGTAGCCTTAAACTAAAAGTGAAAATGTACGCGTATGGTATTTGTTTACTGATTACTTTGTACCAAACATATGCACTTTCATTTTGATTTCTCTATAATTACATTGTTTGCAAGCAAATAAATAAAATTAGTTTCTTATCTTTGTCTGAATGAACAAATTTAACTGAATTGTAAGAATTTGTGTTATATTCTGAATGCAAAATGATTCTTAAGCCTTATTTCTAATTTCTTAAAAACAAGAAGTTGTTTCCAAACAACCGTTGCCGTACCCGATTGGACACAGTGTTTAAGTACTGTCGAAATGTAAAGAAATTACTGCAAGTGTAGATTTGTCTGTTTTTGTTAAAGTAAGTGAGAACCGAACCGTCAGTCCAAAACGAACAATTCATTGACATTGGTAACGTCGGAAAAAACAAAGAAACAAAGACATAACATGAACACGACACAGAAAAGAAAATGAAGACACACATATATATATACAGAAATGAACAACACGGACCCAATAAAAACCATGGATGAGATCAGGTGCACCGGTAGAGTAAGAATCTCCTGCTTCGTATAAGACACCCGCCGTGTTGAACATGTCAACTCCGGTATTAAAGTCAAATCAACTAATTTGGCTTCAAGGCATATTTTAAGATACAGAATGTGATGAATTTAACTAGAGATAACTAATATTATACTGATTTGATAATTTTTATGTTGAATAAATGTAGTTCATTACATATCTGTTCCTGAATTAACGTATTTATATGCTAAATGATAACAAACAGTTAAAGATGTACTTGATTTACATTTCTATATAATTAGCAAAGTACTATCCATTTTGTGTTAATTATCTATTGTGCAATGCAGCTACCTGTTAATCAATTAATATTTGTTCAACGGGGTACCAAGTTGTCCGTACATAATATTAATTGCGTTTACATGACCAATTTCAGCATATGCTAGCATTTCGCATTTTGTTTGTCTGTTTACGTGTGCATTTTTAAATCTATAGGCTTTTAGGTAATTGTTATGTTCATGCATGTACTGTTAGAAAGCAGCTTATGTTAATGAATGTATTGTTAGAAAGCAAATTTACTTTCCTTTATTAATGTCTGGAATCTTTTGGAGTGTTACTTTCCTTTATTAGCGTCCAGAATTTTTTGGAATAGAGCGCGTTTATTTCTTTACTTTTCCTAATTATGACATCTAAAATATTATGCAGATGCAGTTGTTTTTAAGCTGTGTAAGCAATGTAAAATGAACACATACTTTTTTCGGACCAACTATAATTGATTGTATTTTGAATTAAAATAGATAATCGTTAAAAAAATATATATATATAAATAGAGGTTTGGCACATCTTAAAACTGATTTATAAAACCATTACTGCTTTTGTGCCTGTTTTATATTTTTGCGTTTTGATTTTGACTCTTTGCAAGTCTTTTTTTTTTTTTTCGTTAAAACTCTCATTTGGTATTCAAAGATATTCAATTACAGTCCTTAGCTAAGTGTTTTTATTGCAGTTGGAGTTAACATATGTGTTTTGTTCATTTACTCCATATCGTACTGGTCTTCCAAATGTTTTGACTTGTTTTGCACTGATAAGACATAAGTTGTTGAAATGACCATCCACTTGCAAAAACCAAATTGACAGTACTTTCGGTATATCCAACAGTTTCTTGCTATATTTTCATTTTCATAATTTTTAGATATGTTGTTAAACAAGTGCCGAGGATTTCAAAAAATGACAAGAAAATATCAGTATACCGATCTTGTTTCAAAAGCAATCGACCTTAAACATTGATCATTTTTATGTTTTTGGAAGAAAAATTAAATTCTAGTTTTAGAATTAATTGAAAAAGAATTTCTCATATATTCGCTACCAGATCAACAAAAAAAACAAAAATTCAGGCTTTAAGGAGTTGCAGAAAAATTGATTTAATTTAAGAAATTATGTTTTATTTTACTAAATTAAAGAGTATGAGTATAAAGCACGTATTACGAAAAAAGTTGCACGAAATGTGGAATTACACAGGCAAATTTACAATATTTTTAAGACTTCTCATTTTGTCGATTTTATGAAATTCTGATATTGTGTTCTTCTAATAATAAGCTAATCAAAAATGGCAAAAGCAATATAGGTCACCGAGTTAGTTTAAGAGTAAATCATAAAAATATGCAACTTTTAACAAATCATCCGTCTGTAAACCGCATAAAGTCCACCAAATACGAAGCACAAATTACCTTTCCTCAAAAACAAAGGGAATTATTTGGTGACGTTACAGTTATCAACGTCATATTCCCGGGAAAAACTGCATTCTTCTATGTTTTCTATTATCTCCCCTGAAACTATTAGACATGCCCTCAAGTATACTTTCTTCTTTTTACACCCGAGTTCATACGAGATATTGTTTAATGATAACTATTTTCTCAATATTGCATACATTTTAATAATGCCCACGTGAACGGTTCTAATTTGATTTTATGAATATCAATTTTATTCGAAGTAACCCTTGAAAATATATTTTTGCAATTATTTATTAGGCAATGTAGGATTCTCGTGCATTGTTACATACTAACTCAAAACAATTAGAGGATTAGCTTTTAGCTTCATAATATTCTAAATACCCTTTTCATCCAATTTAGCCTATGTAATATGCATTTAAAATAATGTTTTATTGTTCGTCAGAACTTCTGAAGCATTGTAACAGTATAAAGCTTAATATCAATTTTTAAATATACGTATTTTCTTTGTTGAGTAAGTAACAAATGTCTTATCTATATCTTATTAAACAAGTTATACGATCTGATAAAATGGTTGCTCATATTATACTTTGAACCTTTGTTAATCATGCTTATGAGTTGGAGACTTTCAAATATTTAACTACTTACCGGTCAAATCTCCATTGCTGATTTGCATATTGAGGTGATTCTCTTTTGCTGATAAATTGTTGTAAATCGCTTCTTTTAACGATCCCAAAATGACCAGAGCGTTGCATGTAACATGTTGTTGGAGCACATACCAGTATAATTAAAATTAACAAAAGAGTTTTCTGGGTGACCATTCCTAGAATGAGTAAGATTATAACACAATGTCTGACAATTTGATCCATTTAAGCTTCACAAATGCTCTATTTATCATCAGATAATGGCATGAAAATAATACTTATTGAAGAATTGAGTATATATAGCAAACAAATCAATATATTTTGTTTTACAAATTAGGTAAAAAGGTAACTGAATATATTTAGATTAAAAACCAACAAGTTAAGTTTGTGATTTAAAATTCTATATAGTTTGAAAATATATAATTCTTGACCTTAAAATATATATCATAATAAACACATATGTTTATCTCGTCAAGCAAAGATAACCCATGAAAACCTTCCGGTTAATTTTCAATGGACTTCTTCAAAAATAAGTATAAACTTAATTTAATATTTCTAAGGTCAAAGTATTAATAACAAGCAAAAATGGTAGTGCAACTGGCCTTTATGGCGGAGTAAATGCGTAATCAGTTCTTCGTTATATCTAGTAAGTGACAATTCACTTCCTTTTTAAATCAAGTTATGTTGGTAATCAGGAAGCGAGTTCAAATCTTGGAAAGCGTTATAAATCATAGGGATTACAAAATTCAAGGAACTTGATCGGGTATTATATTTATGGCCTTCGTTTATTTTTACGAAGTTGTTTTTTTAAGATATGATGCTCATTTATTTTTAAAGATTTAATGCGCGCGGTTCAGTCTAGATTGTTTTACTCTTTGCTCCACGTTCAGATATCTCAGACAGACTTTGTAATTAGTCTCTCTTGTATCCAAGTTCTTGATGAATCTGATTGTTTTAATTTGAGTCACTTGTAGTTTTTGTTTAAAAGAGTTAGATATACCTCCGTACCAGGAGGAACATGAATAGTCAAAATGACATTGCAAAAGAGCCATGGATAATGTTTTCCTTGTTTCCGATGACAGACAATTTGCTTTCCTATACATAAATTTTTGATGAACGTTAACTTTCTTAATGATAGAGTTTGCAGTTTTTTCATAAGATAAATCTTAATTAATTTCAATACCAAAATATTTAATGCTGCTCTGTGATTTTATAACATGACCATTGCAATTAATATGAAATTCCGATATCTTTGTTAATTTCCACTTTGGTCTAAAGAGTATGCATCCAGTCTTTCTAAGATGGAGAGATAACTTTTGCTGTCAACAAGCCACAAGCTACATGATTCAAGTTCTTTGTCGAGTTTGTCGGCTATGTGAAAAAAATACTGTCATCGGCATACAAAAGAAGTTTACATTCAGGATTGATGTTGATGGGTATATCATTCACCTGGGACTAATATAACAGGGATTTGAAACATTCACATTTCTTACAATTTCGATGTCTCGGCAGATTTACCTGTAAATCGTCGCATTTTTTAGCATTTCTCTGTTGAAACATAGGAAAGTTTTAGAACACTTTACAGCTACATTTTTCCACCGATTTTAATACAAAAAACACCATTTTATAGAAAAAAGATTGCTGAAAATCATAGTATATTTTTTGTAAAATAAATTTATTCCAAAGTACATCAACTTTGCTCTTAAACTTGGATAATTTTGAATTTTTTAGAAATATACCGCGAAATTTTACAGTTCATGACGTTTTTTTCAGTACACTTTCTATTTTACCAAAAATATTTGATGTTACAAAATTTATATGATTGAAAAGATGAAACTTTGATGCGAATCATGGTATATTTTTCTTTAAATTTAGTTGAAAATTTAGTTGTGAAATACACAGGGAAAAGTTTAGTGTTTGAACTCAAAAATTTATTTCTAAAAATTGCATGAGCGTGGTCACATCAGTCAAAATTTATCAGCACTGTTAAAAATCTTTCCTGCATTAATTATATATGAATGTAAACCCAATACAAAGAGCTTTATACTGATAAAATTTCGTAATGGAAGTATGGAATTTGACAGGTAAACTAACGAGTTAAAGTTTGCCAAGTTTCTTGATTTTCATTGTTCTGACGCTCATTAATCATCCATTACTGTCATTTGTTTATTGGACGGTTTCTCGATAATTTTACGACCTCTGGTGTATTTATTACCCATTTTTAATTAGGATTTCAAATACGTAAAAACGAAACAAACAAGTAATTTCGAAAACATGCTAAAATACAAAACAAACATGTGTGGTTGTAATGAAAAACTAACAGCCTAGAATGTTAAATCAACAGACTAGAATGCAGAACTGACAGACTTCAAACAGAAGGGTAAAAAATACGGCAAAACGCAACAAACAAGTAATTTCGGATACATGTTGAAATGCAAAACAAACAGGTATGGTTGTAAAAGTTTAAATCAACAGACTACAATGTAAAACCAACAGACGTCGCATGTTCAACGAACAGCTAATAATCGAATCAACGCTAGATGGCGTTTTCCCGAGAAAAGCCTGAGGGTCGTAAAGGGGGCATTGTGTGTACGAGAAATAAAAATGCCATTTATATTAGCTAAATGACACCGTGTTTACACCCCTATTAAGCTGACTGTTTAGGTAAGAAGAGTTTTCGTATTATTGGTTTAGTCCGGTTGGATAACGTTTAGCCCGGTTGAGAAAAATGTAAACAAATTTCAGTCTTATTTCAAGTAAGATTGGATAGAGTTTTATCCCTGTTCGGGGTTATGTTAAGGCACGGTTTAACATTTACTTGTATCTAAACGTTACCCAGCTTATGGGGTCAATATCGATCTTAAGTAAACCGGCGAGTTTATGATCGGATGATGATACTTACCTTTATAATATTCTTTCTGATATTGTACAGGCGCACGCAGATCCAGGCAATTTGAAAGGGGTCCAATTAGAAATAAAAGGAAGTTCGGCTAAAATTTTTTGGGGGTTCCTTAGTAAAACATCAGGATATTCATTAAAAAATACATGATTGTCAAAAAAGGGCGAGTTCCACCCCTTTTAGATCCGTCAACCGAAAGTTTCGGAAGAAATCATTTAGCACGTGCAGATTTTGGATTGAGAGTGAATTCTCCAATTTTTTTTCATCTGTGGCAGAGTAGGAAAAATTTATAATTATTTCCCTTGATTTCAAGCTCAGATTTCAAATCCGTATAATAAATTATTTATTTCACGGAACTGTGTTTCATCCATGAGGCACTATTTACAGATTGTTATATATTTATGGTAAAAATTATAGCTTTTTGTATTTTTGATATATAAATCATTTAATTGAAGTTCTAATTTTTGATTTTTACCTAAAGCTAGGGAAATATATTTCTACTACTAATGTCTTTTCAACCATTGCTTCAGGGAAAGTCTTATCACTCGTCGTATATATAGAGCAGTAGTTACCTATCCCCCTACTAGTCGGACTAATTCCTCGTTGTTGAAATTAATAAATTGGTGTAATAAAGTATTTTGATGAATTGATGAATTACTTATTTTTAATGTAAATAGAATATTTTGAGCAACAGCCTCACTTGAAATCCGTTGTCCGTCACAATGAGTCTAAATAGTCATTTGATTTATTAGTTTGGGATTTTGTTGCCTTTTTCCACATCTGAAACACTCAGCAAAATTGCTCCTGCTACACATTTTTCTTTTTCAAATTTTGAAATAAGTTTGTTAAAAAAAATCCATAAGGATTGAAAACAGATGAAGAACAACAATAAAAGCGTTGTTCCTTTGCTTGTTTTTTACCATGTATTTCTAGAGACTTTGCCTCATGTGCATTTACTCCATATCCTTTTATTCACCATTACAAAGATACAACGAAATTATATGACTGTATAATATTTTTTATATTGTTTATGGTGAACCATGCAATCATTTGTCTTTAAACCTCAATCTGGTATGATGAAATCAACGAAAGACAAGCCAGGTTTAAAAGCACTGAGCAAAAACAATTTATACGATATATTACGGGATGTCATACCATTTTGTTGCGATACATTTCAGGTTTTTCTATTGAGTCGATAAGAAGGATCGCAATTGATCTTATACTATGCAATATTCGCTAAACCGATTCATTTCATATCGACCTTTTTTATAACTGTTCCCGACCATACACGTATTTGGACCGTAAACGTACGGTCCGGAGCGTATGCGTATACTCATATGGTCCGACCGTACGCGTATAGTCGGACCATACGCGTTTGATCGGACCGTATGAGTATACGTGAGCTGGACCATACGTGTATATTTAGACCGTATGAGTACAAAGAAAAAGACAGACACTACATTCGTTATTCAAACAGAATTAAGTTACACTCAAAACTGATAGCACTAACTAATACAGAAACCGTATAAATTATTATGTCTTGATAAAAATAATAAATTACTTATAAAGCTGAAATGAAATTAAAGAAGAAGTGAAATAATTTCAAACTTCATTTTTACATTGAGAAATGTTGTTCGTTGATAGGATGTATTCTTTTTTGGAACACTGTGTAATTTCCGCTGTTATATATTTATTCAGTCGTCCCTCTACGAGATTTGGGATTTGCTCCCTTTTTGGGGTATTTGGAAAAAAATGTTGTTTCTCAGAGGTGGTATTCAATGATTTTTTTCTCAGGATTTTCAGACAAGAAAACCATTGATATATTTTATTTCAATTACATTCCATTTATTTTACGAAAATCTAGTTTTTTTAATTATTTTATCTCAAATAACGTTCAAGCTATAAGTCAGTTGTATAAAGGCATCTCCAAAACATAATTAGAGTTAATTAAATTCTTATTTTTCTCTTATATTTTCTTTAAAATAACGATTTTTAGAAAATCTTATTTAATTTATCTTGCTAAACATACGAGCTTAATTCATTATATAATATTGTATTCGGTATATTGATTTGATATAAATTATCCAAGAACACGCAAGACTGAATTAGCCAGACCGTACGCGTATGGTTCGACCATACATGTACGGTCCGACCGTATGGGTATTTCGAAAAAAATACTCATACGGTCCAAATACGCATATAGTCTGGAACATTACCACCTCGGTATGTGGACTACATATATTTGAGATCGATCTTAGGCGATTGCTCTTGTGTTCGATCGATAATATTTTGAATGGATCTCTTTAATTCCCATTTTATTGTTAGTTGTCCATTGTATAACAAACAGCGAATTTTACTATTTGATAAAATAGATCTTTTTGCACAAATTTCAAAAATCTAACATTGTCAATGAAATCAATTTTTTTCGGCAATTTTGCCAACTCTGATACATTTTGGTAATTTTATTATAGAATCCTTTAAAATGAGAGGCAAATGGAGACCTAATAAGTAATTTTGGGGTATAATATTTCACTTATGGTTATAGCTGTTATCTTTGAATTATAGAAAGTTATTGATAAGACACAAAAATAATGTGTTAGGCTCCGGTCCTGCCATTCACACTGTTGACAAGAAGTGGTTTATATTTGTTATTTATGTCCAATCATACTTTATCATGTTTTCATGGGTTCTTGACCAATTGAATGAAAAAAAATCTTTAAGCGCAGCGTGATACGACCAAGTATATTGAACATAGTGTCATTGAAAATACTGTATAGGATTATTTTATTTCGTGCAGCGTGTTTTTTTTTTTGTTTTTTTTTTTTTTTTTTTTTTTTTTTTTTTTTTTTTTTTTTTTTTTTTTTTTTTTTTTTGGTTTTTTTTTGACAGTGTTGAAGTGCCATATCGTTATTTGTCGTGTTTCGTCGTGACAAACTGAAATCCAAAGAGAAAGATGTGCAGCAGGGGCAATTCTGCTGAGTGTTTCAGATGTGGAACAAGACAACAAAGTCCCAAACTAACAAACCAAAGCACTAAACTATAAACTCATTATGATGGACAACTGACGCCAAGTGAGGCCGTTGCTCAAAATATTCTTTTTAAATTCAAAATAAGTAATTCATCAAGTTTATATACTTTCTTACACCAATTTAAACAACGAGGAACTTGTCCGACTATAACTTGTCTGTTCCCTACTTAAAGGAAAAATGGAGAAATTTTATGAGAAGTAGAGTAGGTAACGTCGCGTATTGCACTTAATTTTCGTGGTGATCAGTGTGACCATTGATAGTTTCCCTGAAGCCATGATAGTAGTAGTAGTAATTGGGTTTAGACGGCGGCTACCCACTTGATTAAGGTAAAAATCGAAAATTAGAACTTCAGTTAAATAATTTATATATCAAAAATACAAAAAGCTATAATTTTTACCATAAATATATAAAAATCTCTCAATATTGCCTCGTGGATGAAACACAGTTCTGTAAAATAAATAATTTATAATACGAATTTGAAATCTGAGCTTGAAATCAAGGGAAATAATCATAAATGTGTCCTACTCTGCCACAGATGAAAAAAAAATCGGAGAATTCACTCTCAATCCAAAATCTGCACGTGCTAAATGATTTGAATCGAAACTTTCGGTTGGCGGATCTAAAAGGGGGTGGAACCCGCCCTTTTTTGACAATCATGTATTTTTAATCAGAATATCCTGATGTTTTACTAAGGAACCCCCGAAAATTTTTAGCCGTACTTCCTTTTATTTCTAATTGGACCTTTCAAATTGCCTGGATCTGCGCCTGTACAATATCAGAAAGAATATTATAAAGGTAAGTATCATCATCCGATCATAAACTCGCCGGTTTACTTAAGATCGATAGTGACCCCATTTAAATAGATCGATTCTTTTTTTAGATCATCAATCTGGTTTTTTTTTCTTGTATAAACCTCCCCTATTAAGCTGGGTAACGTTTAGGTACAGGTAAATGTTAAACGTAGCTAAACATTACCCTGAACCGGGATAAATCTTACTTGAAATAAGATATTTGTTTACATTTTTCTCAACCGGGCTAAACATTATCCAACCGGACTAAACCAATTATACCGAGAACTCTTCTTACCTAAACAGTCAGCTTAATAAGGGTGTCATTTAGCTAATATAAATGGCATTTTTATTTCTCGTACACACAGTGCCCCCTTTTCGACCCTCAGGCTTTTCTCGGAAAACGCCACCTAGCGTTAATTCGATTATTAGCTGTTCGTTGAACATGCGACGTCTGTTGGTTTTACATTCTAGTCTGTTGATTTAACTATTGACTGTTAATTTTTCAATTAGTTTTTACAACCATACCTGTTTGTTTTGCATTTCAACATGTATCCGAAATTACTTGTTTGTTGCGGTTTGCCGTATTTTTTACCCTTTGAAGTCTGTCAGTTCTGCATTCTAGTCTGTTGATTTAACATTCTAGGCTGTTAGTTTTTCATTTGATGTTGTTTGTCTAAACAACCACACCTGTTTGTTTTGTATTTTAGCATGTTTTCGAAATTACTTGTTTGTTTCGTTTTTACGTATTTTTTACTCTTTCCGCCGCCCATATATTTCATTGTTGTGTGAATGTAAATTTAATGTTGTAAATATACGATAAATCAGCTTTTCGGCAATTTTTTTTAGAATAATATCAACAGTTACAGCCGAAAATCGTAGCCTGGACACCGCTTTTTATTCGATCAAACTGGTTTGTTAAATAGTTTCATATCCCTGTTATATTAGTCCCAGCATTCACGTAACAAAGAAGGAGCAAAGGAACTAGAATGATACCATGTGAAAAACCTAAAGTAATATTGGAATTGGTGGATTCTGTGCCATTCACGCTTATCAGTTGACTTCGTCCTGTTAAATACGATTCAAACCATTTGACAGTTTTCACACCCAAAGCATGAAACTTGCTGCATAGGATGATGATCAACGGTATAAAAAGCTTTTTGTCAAACCAGTAATCAAATCCGGGAAGACGTGAATTTAGGCGAAAATGTCCGCTTTCATTTGGGATACTGACACGTCATATCTTTCAATTATGTTATGGTGAAGGTCATAGAATTTCTTGATGTAATCGAAAAAGATTAGCAAGACACGTGTCAGTTGAATATGCGCCTTTAAAACTCGATCGAAATTCGTATAATAAATTATTCTTAATTAAAGTATCTTCCAATTGTTTATATACTGGTGTTTCTAAGAGATTCGATATTACACACAATATACTGTAACTGGTCTGTTGTTTCCGGTTTCAGTTCTGTTGTTCTTTTTATAAAATGATTTGACCAGTGCAGACTTTAATTCATCGGGAACAATGCCGCTCGATATAGATTGATTGAGAATGAATGTTATAGATTTGGTTAATACATTCGCAGAAACCTTAATGAACCGAGCTGTTATGTCGTCTATTCCTGTACTTTTAAATGAGGTAGGGTGGCATATTCCTTTAAAGACGAATTCGCTGTCCACAGCTTGTAGTTCAATTCACAACTGATCGGTGGTTACTCCCTGATAGAATTGTTAGAAAATGTTTGAAGGGACATTAAAAATTTTAGGAAATGGCTTNTTTTTTTTTTTTTTTTTTTTTTTTTTTTTTTTAGAAAAGAAATCTTCTATTGCTTTTTAAATTTCTCCTTGTACTTATTTCCTTAACTTGCAATATTCAGAGTATATGTGTTTACTGCATTTCTGATATATAAACTGTTTATCGCGTTCTCCGTTGTTTTCTAAGATATCTGATGTTTTCCATGGGTCCGATTTTTGTTTAATTTTCCATTTCTTTTTATGGAGCAATTTTATCAAGAGATGAGTGGAAAATTTCTCTGAATTTCATTCATGCTTTATTAACGTTGATACATAAATACGGAGCAGGCCAATCAGCATTTTTAATATTATTTTTTATTTTTCAATTTATATAATGTTTCATAGATCTCACGCGAACAATGGCTCTTTTACCTATTTTTAATTAAGTTGTTTTCCTAGTGCAGAAGGAGATAAAATGGTCGCTTATTCCAAATTTTACAACTCCAGACTGACTTATTTTCTCCTCATTGTTACATATAACATGATCAATCAGGAACGATGAGGAAGCAGTAATTCTAGTTGGCTCATCAATTAACTGTTTAAGGGAGAACATATTAAGCACATTATTGTAATTTTTAAGTACAGGTGATATTTTATCCTCATACAAATATTAAAATCACCAATAGTGATTACTTCGTAATCCGGTCTAATTTTATTAAGAATGGTTTCAAATAATTCTAAAAAGTTATTTTGTTATCAGAAGATTGTCTTTTTCCCTAAAAATAATGTCTATATCGTTTGTCTATATTTAGTTATTTGTTACCACTGGGTCAATGCCTCTGCTGGTGGACTGTTAGTCCCCGAGGGTATTCACCAGCCCAGTAGTCAGTACTTCGTGCTGACTCGAAAACCGAATCTATTTGGAACCTTACAATATCTAAATTTTTGTAAATTTTGTGGAAAACTAAGGAGTATCTCCCTCATGCAAAGCTCTGTCCTTAGCTAATTTTGGCTTTACATTTAGATAATATTGGTTATTTGTTCTCTATCAGTTTTTAAACATCTTTGAGTTTATGGTCTTCCAACCGTTTAGATTTTATCTGCACTGAAGAGACATAAGTTGTCGAAATGCGCATAATTATGCAGAATTAAAATTCACAGTAACTTCGGTATTTAGTTATTTGAAATATTCATATTGTGGAATCGTTCACTGCATACTTCAAGGACTCAGTGTTGTAAGCGGAATAAAATGTTTGCTCGGACCTAATACATCGGCAAACGAATACAGAAGCAAAAATGATGAAAGGGGGATTCGAAAACTATTTCTACAGGAAAACAAGAAGTTAAATTGGTGAAATTACTCATAACATTGATTGCACATTCTTCTCTCCTTTCTCTGCTTCAACGGAAAAAGATGGTTTAATTAATAATACATGTACATTTTAAATTTTATTTGAAATTTGGAATTTGTTTTAGGCAAATTTATTTAATCGTTATCAGATTTGAAATTGCAATTTTCTTGAAAATCTGGTTGTATATGAAATAATATACTTGTACTGGTTTTGACGTCATCATCACAATGCAAACTATGCTTACGCAGTATATTGATCGTTTGCAGATGTTTTGATTTGATCTGCAATGAAGAGATATTAGTTGTTGAAATGTGCATATTAAGAAACTAAATGCACAGTAGTTTCGGTACTTTTTATTTGTTCCAACAGGACATATGCCTCTGCTAGAGGACTTTTAGTCCTGAGGGTATTCATCAACCCAGTAGCCAGACCTACGTTGATGGCCCGAAAATAGATTTTATTTGAAAACTTGCAATGTCTAAATTTAGGAATTTTGTTTTAAAAAGTAAGGAGTATCTCCCTCTTGCATAGCTCTATACATAGCCGATTTGGGGTTTTCTATTTGCATCCTTTTGGTAATTTGTTCTTTATCAGCTTTACATGTATTTCGGTTTATGGATTTGTAAATGTTTGTTTCACATCTGCACTGGAGGGACATAAGTAGTCGAAATACGCATAACTTTATGCGGAAACTTAATATACAGTAACTTTGGTATTTTATTAATTAATCGCTTTGGGAAATACTCTCAACACAAAAACTTATGTTTCTTGTTTCTATTGTTATTATATAAACTAATTACAGATACAGTTTCTATATCCATAACACGTAGGCTGAGACTGTTAAGTCCATTTGACGTAGTCACTGTATCGACCACGGACCTTTGAGTAGCAAATGAGTTGGGAGATGTATACTCCATATGCCAGTGTTTTTGAAATGTTGCTACAAAAAAAAGGAAGTCGACTATTGGAAAAATGAAGTCATTTCGTTTGTCATACAGCCTAGTTTGTAGCGTACCTCTGTTGTCAATTACACGAGTTTGTAGCGTACCTCTGTTGTCCATTTCACGACGAAGGTTAAGGGATGCAGCCGATGTGGAAGCATGTCTAGTAACCTTAATTTCGAGCTCTTTTTGGATAGATAAGATGACGAAAATCACCAAAGCGATGGCTTCTTAGTGAGAAAATATCATATATATAACGGAAGCTGGAATTAAAGGACTGGGCCAGATTTTGAAGAAGCCCTTCGATGAATTAAGCCTCGTATGTGTGGAGAAACAGATCGGCTAAAAGAGGTGCACACTTTGTGTCCATGCCGTTAGTCTGTTGAAAAATAAGATTTGATTTCATAAAGATTGATTAAGAATTAACTTTTGTTTGTATTTAATTTACCCTGACAATGGGTAAATACCCTGTAAATGTATTAATGTTTGTTCTTTCTTGAGCTGGGAATTATTCGCTTGTATGAATTTTCGCGGTTTTGGTACCAACTTAAAATATAAATCCCGTCTGATAGTTTCTGAAATATTCCCGGGTACTAATTTGCTCGAGCTTTTATTAATCGCAAAAAGAGCGAAAATTATTACACCACATTGGTACGTTTACAGTATACGGTATTTGAGCGAGACTTGAAACACATTTGTCTAGCAAAACTCCTTAATGAAAACGAATATTATAAGAACATATAATTTTTGAAAATATATAAATCAATTTGCCAAAACTGGAATTATATTTAAAGTTCTATGTATTAGTAGTGTCATAAAGACAGTTCTGCCACAATCATGCAAAATCCT
>MJUU01046259.1:50090-61651 GCA_002080025.1 Modiolus philippinarum | reverse complement strand
GTATTTAACCTTAACGCGAACCTTTTCAAATTGATATTAAACACTACAAATGCCATTAGTTTCAGAATATGGGCAATAAAATCTATCATTGACAAGTCTCTGATTATCATAGTTCTACCGTCTCAAGGGCTAAAAAATGTTGTCGCTAAAGCTTGAACTTTTTAAGTTTAACCCATTCGACAGTGGAACTATGATAAACAACAACTTGAAAGGATAGATTTTATATATTTCTAGTTTTAGTAAAATGTTCATATATATAACTTCATTATTTTTACACGACAGATGGGGGTTATAAAAGCCATCTCTGATTTAACTCATTGAAACAGATGCATTTTCTACAAAAAGGAAAATATGATTGATTTAGAGCAAAACACTATCCATGTGTTCCTGTCGCGTCTTGGAGATTGTAAACATAAAACCAGAGGCTCCCAGGAGCCTGTATCGCTCATCTGGCTTTCAATTGCAACAATCAAGGTAACATTGTAAGTTATACAATTGATCTTCAGTTTCTCCAACTTACGTAGCTCGAACACCTCCAATATCTTGAACTGTTTTTAAAGTCTGATCATGTTTTACTATATTTCTTTGTTGGGCTTTTTTGACAAAAAACATTCTTGCTAAGGACCACTTTCGACACCAGTTTTGAAGTCGAGACATTATTTTGTAAATGGCAGTCAACAAACAATTTTCAACATCGGTTTTGAAGTCGCAACATCAATATGCATTTGGAAATCAAATTTCATTGAAATCAGACAATGTTGAATTTTCCCGCCTTTTTTGGCGGCCATTTTAAAATGGCGGTCAACGAACAACATCAGTTTTGAAGTTGCGACATCAAGACCTAGCTATTTGGAAACCAAATGTCATTGAAATCGGACAATGTTGAATTTTCCCGCCTTTTTTGGCGGCCATTTTAAAATGGCGGTCAACGAACAATTTTTAACATCAGTTTTGAAGTTGTGACATCAAGACCTATTCGGAAACCAAATGTCATTGAAATCGGACAATCCTTTTTTGGCGGACATTTTAAAATGGCGGTCAACGAACAATTTTGAAGTTGCAACATCAAGACCTATTTGGAAACCAAATGTCATTGAAATCGGACAATGTTGAATTTTCCCGCCTTTTTGGTGGCCATTTTGAAAATGGCGGTCAACGACCAATTTTCAACATCGGGTTTGAAGTCAAAACACCAATATCAATTTGGAAACCAAATTTCATTGAAATCGGACAATGTTGAATTTTCCCGCCTTTTTTTGGCGGACATTTTGAAAATGGCGGTCAACGACCAATTTTCAACACCGGTTTTGAATTCACAGCATCAATATCTATTTGGAAACCAAAGTTCATTGAAATCGGACAATGTTGAATTTTCCCGCCTTTTTTTGGCAGCCATTTTGAAAATGGCGGTCAAGGAACAATTTTCAACATCAGTAGCATGGCAAACATTTCATCAATTTACACTTAACCTTCATCTTTTTTAGTTTTGGAAATAAAAGATGAAGAATACGAAAATTTTAAAAATTCGGTGAAAAAGGGCAATAACTCCTACAAGTGTTTATGGATTTTCTTTAAAATTTCAGGGTGGGTAGATCTTAATATGATGAACATTTTTGCGATTTACACTTGACCTCTATCTGTTACACTTTTTGAAATAAAAAATAAAAAATACACAAATTTTGAAAATTTTACGGAAAAAGGGCAATGACTCCAAGATAGGTTTCGGATTTTCTTCAAAATTGCAGGGCAGGTAGATCTTGCTATGCTGATCACTTTACTCCATGTCAGATTTTTGATATCTGTAACGGTTTTCAATTAGTGGTCAAAAACTGCAATTTACCCCTATGTTCTATTTTTAGCAACGGCGGCCATGTTGTTTCACCTACCGCCTAATCGAAAACAATTTTGAGAAGCCATACTCTGGTGATGATTCAGGCCAAGTTTGGTTACATTTGGCCCAGTGGTTTCAGAGGAGAAGATTTTTGAAATTGTTGACGGACAGACGGACGACGGACGCATAGTGATGGCAAAAGCTCACCCTGGCATAGCCAGGTGACTTAAAAAGAAAAAGAATTGTCTTGGATTATAACATACAGCAGGGACAGTATATACAAATGTAATGTAAAGTCCCTGCGTGCAGTCAGCTGAGTCACGTTCAGAATTTCGTCACATGTTTTAGCTATATCACATGACTTTTTCTTCGGAAGCACTCTTGATTGATCCATATGCATGGCAGCGAATATTTGAAGAAAATCACAACACGTGTGCATTTTTCCCGACAAAACTGTTCATGGTTTCACAAAAGTTCATCAATGCAAATTTTTACACAACATTAAGACAAGACATTGTTACTTGATTATTGAAACATCAACACGTGTCGTCCCCACAATGCAATGCAGACAAACATGAAAGCTTCCAGCAGACGCTTTTTGCAAGTTGAGAATGCGTGACGATCATTGCAGAAAAATAGTCCAGAAACAAGCATATGATGTACTTTCTCATAAATATGGCATCTTGGCAATTGTTTTTACATTTGTTTTCGTAACTGTCAGTGCATTCTACTTTGGAGAGGTGAGATTTCCACATTGATGTATCTCGTTTTTTTTTCTTGCACCAAATTTCAAGTTGCATGTGTTTTTCTTGGTTGTACAGCAACAGCCTACTGACTGCTGTTATGTAATGGGCTTATGCTTGATTCCAGTGGTAACCCCTATCATTTCTGCTGTGGGATAAACAGGGGAGGGTGTACCATTGCCCATTACAGTTTAGTGACCCAGTCTGTGCTAAATACCTTTTCAAGGGTACATCGAATTACCGGAATCCCCCAAATTTACAGGAATCCCCGTGTCTTAACCGAAATCCCCCTGGAAAAGACCGAAATCCCCCTATTATCGTCTGAAAACACCAATAAATAAAAAGATAACAGATTATTTTACTATATTATAGTGTTTTTATAAAAATTATGTCGTGTATTTACACTGTAGAAGCAATTTCTCAACCGACTATTCAGGTACATATAAAAATCAATATGGCGGACATTACGGGAGGTAACCAAAGTACTGAAAACACACTGCTTCTCAGTACAAAATTTATTATACATTTATGATCAGTTGTTGGTCACTCTGCATTATCCTGGCTTGTGACTTACAAAATAGAAATCTTGGCTACATTACATATGGAATAAAGATAAATAATTTTATTTAATTTATACACTATAAAGAGGAATTAAAAAAAAATTTTTGGAGAAAAATAGAACAAAAATACCAATGAGAAGAAAAAAACCTAAAATAATAGTTAATTTAAAAAGAATAAATTCGTTTTTACAGATATTTTAATTAAAATTTATAAATCTGAAAATATTAATGAATATTAACTGAAATAAAATTGAAATAGTAGAAAAATGGAGATGACATCTATCATCTATCACAAGATGCATTTATGAACAATGTTAAAGCTATGCTTTACGCATACAAAGCAGATTTTTATATATTCAACGAAAAAAGGAAAATAATTAAGTATAATTTATATACAAACGAATTAAAGAAATACTTCATTTTATTTTATTCATTTATTTATTTTATTGATCTATTTATTTTTATTATTATTATTTTTTTTAATTTTAATTCTTTTATTTTCTTTCGTGTATTGTAAATATGTTATGTTTGGTGATGAGCAGTGCAGCTATGATTCTTAATCTTGTCAGTTACAAGCCTGTTAAATGCAGAGCAATCGTACAATTTAATTACCTGTACAATGAACTGTGAAATCAGGGGGACAATTATTGTGTTTATTGCAATTATGGAGTGACACGTTTTGACAATTATCATAAATATCTTTGATCAATTACGTTTTCAACTATCCAACAATATCCAGTAATAAGACTTGTAATTTATATATTTTTATATCAGAATTTATAATGTTATATAATATGAGGATAGGTATAACCTATGTGGAAGCGAAGCTGAATACACTCGGTGAAAAACTGTTGTATACTGATCTATACTGTAGGCCTTCCCTTTGTCAGTGTTTTGTTTTTGTTTTTTTTTTGTTTTTTTTTTTTGTTTTTTTTTTTGGGGGGGGTAGGTTTATTTATTCATTTTTTAATATTTTATTTTATGCATTTTTTTTTCTATCACCGCTCTTATAATACTGACTTAATTCCTTGACACTACACTGAACATAGGGTAGGATGCCTAAGAAGGTTACCCATTTTATTTGTTAGTTTGTACCTAAATGCACATCTGGAATTGTGGGATCCTTTGTTTTTGTCCTTGATTTAGACAGTGTAACAATACCCGACCCCACTCTTCCCTACTGAGTAACCTCTCCCAGCAGTTACTGGTATTATTAATTTATATCAGATAGATAAAACTTCTAATTGACTATATGCAGGCCTAGGGAATAACACATATTTCTACATTGCTTCCAGTTCTCAAATTTTAGAACTTTAATTATGCACTTGCCCTGACATTCCTGCCATTAATAAAAAAATATGTATTGGTATTTTATTGATTGATTCAATTTCAAATATTTTATATCAATAAAATAAAATTGAAAATAAAAAAAAAATGATCATATAATCATTAAAGAATAGGTCTTTTTATTATGGAATGAAGTAAAGTTCCACTCAAAAATCATTTTCTTGTCGTGACAATTTGTTCATATTTTCATATATTTATATATGACTCCCAACATGCTACATCCTGACGCAACTCGCAGTCACAGTACTTCAAGCCCTTTGATTATTGCAGTTATCGATCCTGGATGGCTGGAAGTATATTTCCAGGGTAGCAGACGCTTGTTGTTTTGACGAATTTTCTCAATTATTTGAGCATTATGTTATTGAAAAGCATAATGCCATTTTATTTGGAAAGTATTGGTCAAATATACGTCAGTATAAAAAGATGCAGTCCCCAAGCAGGAGTCAAAATTTGGGACAAAGGAGTGAGCATTGTAAACGCTCAGCATCAAGGTAAGACTTCATATTTTGATGGGATTCCCTGTAAATGGATTGTATGGATACATTCGATGAATAAATGCCAGTCCTGAACGTATGCTATGAGCAATGGATGCACGTCTTCAATAGCAACTTGCAATTGTCGTCGCAATGTCAATGATCATGCAATCTTTATTTAAGCAGTGAAAACAACCGTCGCGAAGTTACAAAGTTACATTTATTTTGCTGACAAAACCTTCCCTGGCGTCTTGTCCATACTGCATGACTGTCTATAAGTTGTAATTTAGTGTATAAACAAATATAGATCTACTTAAAATTCTTGCGTAACGATATTGATCCGCTTTATCGTTGTCATGGTTGCATATATTCATTCGTAATTTCTCGGTTATTATCATGACCCGATGACAACTAGAACTACCCTGAAGGGACTATTAGTATCCTGCTTGAATTATACTTTGTAGACAAATATGGATGTTCCAGACCAAAAGAGGAATTTGCTGTTTCAGAAACTAAAGGATTGTGGGTAGAGAGTACACCAAAATATTTTGATTGGTCAAGAGGGTAAATGACATAACGTCATTGGCTGAAAATTGATTGTCCGTACACCAAAATTTCAAAGACAATCTCTGTACCCACAATTCCTCAGTTTCTGAAATGGTGAATTAAAATAACACTTCTGGTCAAGTACATATCAATATACTCATACTATGAAATCTTCCAACTAAATTAGAGGTGTGCATGATAAACATGTAGAAATACACTGCAAGATTAGACCATTTGGTTTAAAAACTAAAAGGAGTCAAGTATTCTGCTAATAGAATATTGGTGAAAAATGAAAAAGTTCACCTAGTGGTAAAATCTGCCAATATATGAGGTACACCTGATCAATGTAATTGAAACACAGCGCAATGTGTTAATCTTTGATTTAATAAACTTTATCGACACATATGGATCACTATCCATTGTCTTGCGTCCGTCTGGCTGTCCGTCCATCCGTCTGTATGGCTAAAAATTTCAAGTATTATCCACACCTTCTTCTACACCGCTTGGCTTTTTTTTCAACCAAACTGGCAGGGATGCTTCAGTATATGCTGAAAATGTGCACCATGCAGTTTGTTTTTTATGCCCCCGTCGTAAGGGGCATTAAGTTTAACCCTTGTTCCTACGTATGACGAAATTTTCGTCAAAGATTTCTCAGCTTTTGTTTGAAGGAATGATTTGATATTTGGTCTGAAGCTTAGGTATGATGAGTTGTACCATGTCTCCCCATTTTCAAGTCCGTCACTAATTTATTTCCTGTTTGCCAACATATCTGAATTGCAGGGGCATTCGTGTCCCATGGACACATTTTTTTATCTTTTAATTTTGTTTTTTCCAGATGTTAAGCTGTTTTTTTTTTACTTTGCCATTTTAGCTTATTTGAGTCTTGAGGGTACGTGTCCATTATCTGCAACTCCTCCTCAACGGCTCTGTGTTTTTCAACAGAACTTTGGGATTGATTCAGTATATGTTGAAGATGTGCTCCATACATTTTGTTTTTCTCTAATTTTGTTTTTATACCCCAGTTCCGAAGGAGGAGGGTATACTGTTTTACCTCTGTCCGTCCGTCATTCTGTCTGCCTGTCCACGTCCATCCATCAGTCCTTCTTTCTGTCTGTCCGTCCGTCACACATATTTTTGTCGCATTTTTCTCAGCAACCACACATAACAACCACTTGATATTTGGTGTGGTGCTTCAGTATGGGGTCCTGTACTGCATCTCCTGCCACTTGGAATCACCACTTCCTGTTTACCAACTTTGTGCCTTTTTAACTTTCTTTTTCAAAATTGTTACTTTTTTGTCACATTTTTCTCAGCAACTACAGCCTCCCGTTTTCGGCCGAATCGAATCACCGCTTCTTGTTTTCTGATTTTGTTCATTTTTAACTTTCATGTTAAAAATTATGGGGTTTTTTTTTGTCTTGCCCGTCGCGGAATGTGAGACATATGCGTACAAAGTATGACGGCGACGGAGTAAACTTGCATGTTAAGTCTTTGTGATTAGGTCACTTTCTCAGTAACTATAAGTGGTAGGTCAATGATATTTGGTATATAGGTTGGTCTTGAGTAGTACATGACAGTCTGCTATATGGCTTTTGTCTGTGACCTCAATTTTAAGGTCCAATGAACATGTTAAGTTTTTGTGCTAAGTTTAGTTTCTCAGTAACTATAAGTGGTAGGTCAATGGTATTTGGTATGTAAATTGGTCTTAGGTAGTTCATGACAGCCTGTCATATGGCCTTTGCCCTTGACCTCAATTTCACGGCGTAGTGAGCATGTTAAGTTTTTGTGATTAGGTCATTTTCTCATTAACTATAAGTGGTAGGTCAATGATATTTGGTTTATATTTTGATCTTGCATAGTACATTACAGTCTGCAATATGGCTTTTGTCTGTGACCTTAATTTCATGGTCCAGTGATCATGTTAAGTTTCCTAGTATCTATTAATGCAAGTTCAATAATATTTGGCATGTGGGTTTGTCTGAGATGGAAGATGACAGCCTGCTATTTGGCTTTAGTCCTTGACCTCATTTTCATGGTCTAGTGAACAGGTTTTTCAGTATCTATTAGTGGTAGGTCATTAATATTTGGAATTTTGGTTTTGGGTGATATGTGACAGTCTGCTATATTGCTTTTGTCCGTTAATCTAATTTCACAGTCTAGTGAACATGTTAAGTTTTTTTATTTAGGCAGTTTGAGTTTTCACATCAATTTTGCGATCAAGCAGGGACGGGCGAGACATCAATTTGGGTCCACACTTGTTGTCGCATTATCTCAGCAACTACACATGACGGCCACTTGATATTTGGTATGGTGCATCGATATGGAGTCCTAAACTGCACCTCCCCTTTTTGGCCATATCGAATCACCACTTCCTGTTACCAACTTTGTGCCTTTAAACTTTCATTTTGTGACTTTTTCATCGCATTTTTCTCAGCAACTGCACATGACAGCTACTAAATATTTTGCATGCAGCTTCAGTATAGTTTAGATTATTGCGTCTCCCCTTTTTGGCCATATTGCTGCGCTACTTCCTGTTTACCGACTTGGTGCATTGTTTACCCACTAAATTTTCAAAATGTGACTTTTTTGTCATTCTTTTCTCAGCAACCACATATCACAGCAACTTGATATTTATCATGTAGCTTCAGTATGGAGTATTATACTTAAGTCTCCCTTTTCAGCCATATTGAAATACTCATAGGTGTTAACTTATAAGAAGGACTATGTGGGAGATCTCCCTCATAACTGTTTTTGTTTGTGGGAGATTTTGTGTGACTAATTAAAATGGGCATTATTTTGTAATTCTCCTTATGATAAAATGATAACTTCAAAAGAAAATTGAGTTACATGTATTAGCAAATACCATTATAAGATCAATTAACTAAAACAACATAATTAACTGCTTTGGGTGGCTTCTGTTGTTATATTGAGTAAATAATAATTGCTTCCAGTATATATAAAGCAGTAAAATAAACATATTAGGTATGAAAATAAAGATTTTCCCTTGAAATTTTGTATTAATTTGCAAATGTGGGAGACTTTTTCTCTTTGTGGGAGATTTTAGTTTCTCACGAGGGAGACCTTGCTCAAGTGGGAGATTTGATGAGTAAGTGGGAGTCTCCCTCGCAATGTGGGAGGGTTAACAGGTATGGAAATACTACTTCTTGTTTACTGAGTAACCCCATTTCCATCTTTATGCCCTGCATCCTATTCAAATTATTTCTATCTCATTTTTCTCTGCAACTTTGTAAATGCTTGTATTGTGTCCACACTTGTACTCTGTCCACACCTGTATTGTGTCCACACTTGTGTTGTGTCCACAGACACTTAATTTTGCACTTACCATATTGATTCAGGGTTCAATGAGCAGAGGTATAACTGGTTTGCCATTCGGCGACAGCTCTTGTTTCCGGATTTTATGCTGTTTTTGAACTTTGTCATTTTAGCTTATTGGAGCATACATGTTAACCCTCCCACATTGCGAGGGAGACTCCCACTAACTCATCTAATCTCCCACTTGAGAAGGTTCTCCCTCGTGGGAGGCCAAAATCTCCCACAAAGAGAAAAAGTCTCCCACATCTCCCACATCTCCCACATTTGCAAAATAATGCAATATTTTAAGAAAAAGTTGTTATTTTACTACAAAAATGTTTATTTTACTGCTTTTTATATACTGAAAACAATTATTATTTACACAATATGACAATAGAAGTCACCAAAAGTAGTTAATTATGTTGTTTTAGTTAATTAATCTTTTAATAGTATTTGCTAATAACCCAATTTTCTTTTAAAATTATCTTTTATTCACAATGAGAATTACAAAAAGATGTCTGCTCAAGGTCGTCACGCATAATCTCCCACAAACAAAAACTGCTATGAGGGAGATCTCCCACATAGTCCTTCTTATAGGTTAACACCTATGTTGGAGTCTTGAGGGTAGTACTACGTTCTGCATTATCTGCAATTCCTTCCCAACGGCTATGTATTTTTCAATCAAACTTGCAGGAATGCTTCAGTATATGTTGAAGATGTGTACCATTCATTCTCTTTCTCTTTATTTTTGTTTTTCCAGATTTTGATGTGTTTATTGGACTTGTTATTTTAGCTTAATGGAGTCTTGAGGGCATGTCACCATTATCCACAACTCCCCCTTTAAGGCTTTGTATTTTTCAACCTGAATTGCAGGAATGCTGAAGTATATATTGAAGATGTCCACCATGCATGTTGTTCTTCTTTACTTTTTTCAGATTTTAGGCTATTTTTTAGACTTTATCATTTTAGCTTATATGTCTCCATTATGCACAACTCCTCCTAAACAGCTTTATATTGATCGCCTAAACTTGCAGGAATGTTTCAATGTATATTTCAGATGTGCACAAGGCATTTTGTTTTTCTTTCTTTTATTTGATTACCCGGCACCTGAATCGGTTTTCAGGGGCTTCGGCTACAGAGCTGCCGGGCGCGTCCCCAGGTGGTGGATAGGGGAATGCCCTGTCTATGCGGGGTAGTCAGGTCATAATACGGAAAGCCTGACCGCGAACCATTGTAGCCAAACTGTGTCGAGAAACGCCACGCTCCATGCAGTATAAAGACCCCTTCTATATTTCTCTAAAGAGAGCAGACGCACTGGGTGTCGTATGGAAGGCTAAATTTCCTGCCCCTACCCATTTCTCCAATTTTCCAGTGGCAGTCAAAAGTCATTGCCCAGGTTGTCCCTTCCACCTTTATTTCTTTCTTCTGATACTTTCAATTTTTTGAATTGATTAACTTGTTCTCGTCCTGATATAGCTGAAATATTGCTCATTGGATGTTAAACTCTAACTAATCAATCAATCAATTTATTTGATTTAAGAATTCGACATTATCATTTATCGAGTTTTAGGGTACTGGTATGCCTCCATTATCCTCAACTCCTCATAAACGGCTATGTATTTTTCTACCAAACTTGGAGGAATGCATGCTTCAGTATATAATGTAGATGTGCAACATTGACTTCATAATTTAATTTCAAACACGGGAATTCTTAAATATATATAGTGCAGGCGACACATGTGTCCCATGGATCACCCATGCATTTTTATCATATATCTCCCCATACTCTTTAAGAAGTATATCCCACGTGCATAGCTCTGTCCTGATTTGGGATTTTCATTTGGAACCTTTCTGTTATTTATTCATATTAGGTATGCTTATGTAATAGACCTTGGTGGAGTAAAGAAATTATGTCTGTGGGACCATGACAAATGATTGTGATGGTCAAATAAACTCTTGATCCATACAAAAAGTATAGTGATTGGACTCAATAGGCACCATTTTAAGAATGATCAAGTAATCCAGTATTGTGAAAACAGGTTGAAACATTATTTCGAAATTCTCAGGATGAATTAGATTTACTAGTATTTGGAAACTAATTCGGAAAATTTTGTTGAAAACTGAGGAGAATCTCCCTCATGCAAAGCCCTGTCCCTCGCTGATTTTGACTTTCCATTTAGATGATATTGATTGTTTCTTCTCTATCAGTTTTTAAAAATCTTTGAGTTTATGGTCTTCCAAATGTTTAGTTTTTATCTGCACTGAAGAGACATATGTTGTCGAAATGGCCATATGCAGAAACTAAATTTACAGTATTTTTGGTATTTAGTTATTTGTTACCACTGGGCTGATGACACTGCTGGTGGACTGTTAGTCCCTTAGGGTATTGACCAACCCAGTAGTCGGTACTTGAGTGCTAACCTGAAAGCTTTTTTAGATTTTATTGGAAACTTGCAATATCTAAATTTGTGTACATTTTGCTGAAAACTAAGGAGTATCTCCCTCATACAAAGTTCTGTCCTTATATTCTTTGTCCATCTGTCTGTCCGTCTGTCTATCTGTCCGTCTGTCCGTCAACAATTTTTTCCGTCACAGATTTCTTGGCTTCTATACGTGGGAATGATTTGAAATTTGGTCTGAAGCTTGGAAATGATGAGTTGTATTGTGTAAGCAATTTTCAAGTTTGTCGGACATCCACTTCCTGTTTACCGATACTTTGAATTTTTACTGTAAACCAAATTTTCCGTCA